>JANHJO010002890.1:119054-135274 GCA_032468235.1 Pseudoxyrhopus heterurus
GTAAAATGAGTACCCAGATTGTTGGGGGCAATATGCTGACATTGTAAACTGCTTAGAGAGGATTGCAAGCCCTGATAAGCGGTATATAAATACAGTGCTATTGCTATTGCTATTTTCTCTTCTAGTTACAGGTGTAATTTGGATCTTCTATGCCCATGAATGCATACATGGCACATATTTTGCAAATCACATCATGTTCATCTTTTTTTTCCCCATTACTGTTTTTTTCAAGATTATGTTTCTCTTCTTGCAACGGCTAAAATTGTTAAAATTCTAAAAGTTAAAAAACTCAAAATTTGTCAAAAGTTTAAAAAAAAAATCTCCCCCCAAAATAATTAAAAATTCTAAAAATTCCTATTCTTAAAAGTTAGTCTTTTACTTCCTCTTGTGACTAGTGTTGAAGTAAAGCTTACATGCAAATGAGGTCTCCCTCTAGTCTAGATACAGTTTGAATGAGCTGGAAGCGACCTTGGAGGTCTTCTAGTCCAGCCCCCTGCTCAAGCAGGAAACCCTATACCATTTCAGATAAGTGACTGCCTACAGATAGTCCTCGCCTTACGACCACAATTGAGCCTAAAATTTCTGTGGCTAAGTGAGACATTTGTTGAGTTTTGCCCCATTTTATAATTTTTCTTGCCACAGCTGTTAAGTGAATCAGTGCAGCTGTTAAGTTAGTAACCCGGTTGTTAAGCGAATCTGGCTTCCCCGTTGACTTCGATGGTCAGAAGGTCGCCAAAGGGGATCCCATTGACCCCACCCGGACACTGCAACCGTCATGAGTCAGTTGCCAAACATCTGAATTTTGTTCACGGGAGCAACCGTTGTAAGTGTGGGGAAAGGGGCCGTAAGTCACTTTTTTTTTCAGTGCCTTTGTAACTTCGAACGGTCACTAAAGGACCTGAACTGTTGTAAGTCGAGGACTAGGACAAGCTGTCTGTCATCGTCTCTCCCAAACGCTCATGAGCCGGGCGGCTCCTGTCCTGGGTCGCTTCTCCCAGCGGAATAGCTACAAGAAAAATAGGTTTCCCGCTGGCCTGAGCCGCCATCCCGGCAGGGGCCTTTCTTAGATGGGAAGGCGGCGTTCGCCTCGATGCAACCAAAGGGAGCCCTGCCTCGCAGCGCTTTCTCCACTGAGGAGGGGGGGAGGGGCTCCTCCGGAGGAATCTCCGCCGTGGAACTATATGGCAGGCGGAAAGCCAATGGGGGAAAGGTCCGTCGGTTCTCCCAATAGAGGATCCGCGCAGGAAGGTGGGTTGCGTGCAGGGGGCAGGACTGCCACCAGGCCAGCCCCGGCTCCTGCTTCAGGGAGGTGGGCAAGCATGGCGGGGCGGGACGGTCGAGCTGCACCTCCCATGGGTGCCGCCGCTTAAGGGGCAGGTTGCTGGGCGGCGACGATGCCAATAGCATCACCGACGCTCCCACCACCAGCATGCATTCCCGACGTCGCGCTCATCCTCTTGGACGGGGACTCAGGCAGCCGCCGCCGCCGCCAAGAGGCTTTTCCCCTCAGTCCCCGCCGCCGCCGCCAAGAGGCTTTTCTCCTCAGTCCCCGCCACTGCCGCCGCCCACCAGAGTCGCTTGGGCTCTTTGGCCGAAGACCAGCTGCCTCCGTGGTGCAGGCGCCTCCTCTTCATGGAACTCCCCAAGCCGGCTGCGGAGGAGCCCCGCGCCTGCCGAGGCTTGTGGAAAGCGCCGAGCGGGCGGCAGCGGCCCGTCCTGGTGGCCTGCTTGATCTGCTTGACCCTGCTCCATTGGTACATGGGCAACAGCGTGAAGGACGCGGCAGCGCTTGAAGGCCCCTGGAAGGAGGAAAAAGACCCCTGGCAGGAGGAAAAAGGCCCCTGGCAGGAGGAAAAAGGCCCCTGGCAGGAGGAAAAAGACCCCGAGATGCAGACGGTGACGGTGCTGGTGTGGTGGGCGCCTTTCGGGAGCGGCGGCGTCTCCGGCAACTGCCAGCAATTCAACATCAGCGCCTGCCGCGTCTCCACCAACCGCAACCTCCAGCCTCAGGCACAAGCGGTCCTCTTCCATCACCGGGACCTGCAGGCTCATGGCCTCGGCCAGCTGCCCCGGCAGAGGCCGCCGGAGCAGCGGTGGGTCTGGATGAACTTTGAGTCGCCCTCCCACACCGAGGGCCTGCGAGACCTGGGCGGCCTTTTCAACTGGACCATGTCCTACCGGGCGGACTCGGATGTCTTTGTACCCTATGGGTACCTTAAGCTTCGCCCGGAGCCCCTGGTCCAGTTCACCTTGCCCAAGAAGACCAAACTGGTAGCCTGGGTGGTCAGTAACTGGAATGAAGGGCAGGCCCGTGTCCGTTATTACCAGCAGCTGAAAAAGTATCTCCCCATTGATGTTTATGGCTCTCACAGACTGTCCCTCAACGACAACAATGTGATCAAGACCGTCTCAGAATACAAGTTTTATTTGGCTTTTGAAAACTCCCAGCATCAGGACTACATCACGGAGAAACTCTGGAGAAATGCCTTTGAATCTTGGACTGTTCCCATCGTTTTGGGTCCCCCGAGGGCCAACTACGAACGATTCATCCCTTCCGAAGCCTTCATCCATGTGGATGACTTCTCCGACCCCATGGAGCTGGCGGTTTACCTGAAATTCCTAGATAAAAACAAGAACATGTACCGAAAGCATTTCGACTGGAGGAAACAGTATTATGTGAGGAGGTCGTCCTTTTGGGTGGAGCATTGTTGCAAGGTTTGTAACGTCATCAGAGAGGTGGGGAAACAGCCCAAGACCATCCAGGACCTCGCCAAGTGGTTTGAAAGTTGACCTCCCCGGATTGACTGACTTACCATGCAGGATGGTTGGGTTGATGCATTTACACAACCAAGGCACACGGAAATATATCAGGGATATTTTCAGTTTTTCTTAAGTTATCAATTAACTTTAATTGATAAGATTGCTTGGTTTAATAATAATGGGGAGATTGTGTGTGTGTGTGTGTGTGTGTGTGTGTGTGTGTATCTATATATGTATTTATGGACTTCTTTTTTGTTTGTTTCTCTCTTTTGGCCTCTATGGTCGATACAGTTCTTCACCAAACTGAAGCACAAAAATGTGCATATTTGTATTTAAATGTTTATTTGCAACCTTAGCAAATAAGCAAAATATAGCAAAATAAGCAAAACCATTAGCAAAATACATATAAAATTATAGCAATCATATCAATTCAATAAATCTCCTTCAATATTAAAAGCACTATTTGTCAGGATGTCAGGATTCCGTAGCTTCCTTGTAGCCATTGCAAGCAATGCAATGTTTTGTTACATTTAACCCTTAGCCAATAATTTTTTGCTGATGGACAAGTCCACCACATATGGTAATACAATCCCTGTGCCTGCTTGCATTTCTAGCACTCTGATGACATATTTGGGGACATTTTTGCCAGTTTTGCTGGTGGGAGGTGCCATCTATAAAACATTTTGTACAGGTTCTCCTTATATGCTGTTGCAATCGTTAATTTATAATTCCTTTCCCACAATTTTTGCCACTTATCTAATTCTATCGTGTACCCAAAGTTTTTGGCCCAAACTATTATATTTTCCTTTACAATTTCTTCCTCCATTTTAACATTCAGTAGGAAATTATAAAATTTCTTTATCAATTTTTCATCTCTCCCTAACAGTGTCTTGTTCATTTCTTGGGGTTTCCTATAAAATCCATATTTTTCTGCATCTTTTTTATATCTCGTTTGTATTTGCGCATATGGCCACCAATCCAAGTCTATCCCTTGATCTTTTAGTTCCTGTTTAGTTTTTAATTCCCCTTGTTCATTTAGTATATCTTTATGTCTTACTATTTTGTCTGAATCTGGAACATTAGAATGTATTAGTGCTTCCATCATGGAGAGCCAAACCGGTATTTTATCACTATAGTGTATCCATAACCTCTAATATAAATGGAAAACTATACCTAGGAAATGGACTTCTTTAGGTGTCAAGACCTATATAAGTAAAAATAGTCTACTGAACAGAGGACATCTCTATTTAATATGTAAACAAGTAACCTAGGACAGGAACAAGCAGAGAGCTCAGCCCAGTACTGGTTTTATCTAGAGAAATCCAAATGTGCTGTTAAAAGGTGTGGTGCTTATCCCAGTAGCTAAAGTGATCAGGGACTGGTGTGATTCCATTGCAAAGAAAATAGTTTTAAAAAGCTCAATCATACAAGGAATTAGTAAAATATAAAACTCAGAATATATAGTTATCATGTTAAATCAAAAGTATTAATTTTTAGTAGTTAAATCTAATTAAAGGTAGTCCTCTTTAGGGACTATAGTTGGGACAGGCAACTTGATCCCTAAGTAAAGGGGTCACTCAGTGAAGCCACAACTGTGCTTATGATCTTATTTCAGCTTTTCTTTGCTTTTCAGACCTGTGAAGGTATTAAATGTAAGTCTTGGTCATACAATTACTTTTTCATCCCCATTACACCTGCAAACAGTTACTAAATGAGACAGTCATTAAACAAGACAACCTTTTTTCCAGGTAATGCTAGGCCTAGGCCTAACCGATGCTTGAATCTCCCAATTCAAAATATTAGATAGATATTAAATGGAAAGTTTGAAATTACCTATTATAAGTGGCTTCTTCTTAGGTAATTATATGTGTGTATGTGTGTGTGTGTGCATATATACATCTATTTATTTATATCTATCTCTATATAAGATTACAGTCTTACTGCTGCTACAAAGTGATCTTCCAGATTTTGCAACCCAGATGGGATAGCCTTATTTTATGGGGAAAAAAATCTTAATAAAATACCAGTTTAATTTTAAAAGATCATCAAAGACGTAAGAATTTCACCTTCTTTTGGAAAACTAAAAACAATAATTTTCTTACTTGCGATTGCTATCAATGGATCTTTTCATTTCTATCTGTAATATTTTGTCTGAATATAGTTCAACTTGATGCATAGTTAGCCAGAGGAACACCATCCTTTTCAATACAGTGGCCTTGGTCCATGTATTCAATAGTACTAAACTACTGAAGCCAACATGGAGACCCTCCAGCCCTCCCAGTCACATGAAAAACGTAGTTTCAATTTCCCTTTCTTCTTCATAAAGCATGTGTGCTTTACTAAAAGTAAACATAGATTATAATAATCTATTATTATTATTTTGCTGCTTTCTCCATTGTTTAAAAAAAAAGCTTTGGATACAAATTAAAAAACAGTCAGATGCTCAACATTCTGTTAAAACAATTTTTCAATGTGTTAAAAGTCTATTAAAATGAAACCAGGTTGCTAAAGCAAGTTAAAAACCAATATGTAAACATATAAACTATTGATACCCTTTTAAAATAAAAATAACCATTGTAAAAAGCCCACAACCATTGCTGGACCCCCAAGCATGGCGGCAGAGCCATGTCTTCAAGACCCCCTTTAATTTCCAATTACATATCAGAGAAGGGGGTAAAATATGCAAGCCCTGGAGACGCAGCTGACCGTACAAAGTGGCGTTCAATGATCTGAAAAGCGGACATTGCACCTGTGGGAATATGCTAGGAAGAATAAGACAAATATCAGAGAAGGGGGCAGGCAGGTTTGGGTGATACTTGGGCTTTTATGTAAATAGTTTCTCCAAAGGTCTATTTAACCCTTGGAATGGATGATAGGCTAAACCATCAATATGTTTCTTGATATTGTACTTAAAAGCTGACTGTGCAAGTACTGATGATTATTGTGTTTGAGAGAATTATATATGATAATTAAATCTGAGGAGGCTTCTCTGCATATAAAACTTTTGTTATCCTTAGGCAATAAAAATAATAAACCAAGTGCCTAGAAATAACAGGATTCAGTAGAAACATCATAATAATTCTTCAAAGGTCAATGGCGCAGTGGAAGACTTGGTTGCTGATCAATGGCAATAGATTGGAAGAGGTTAATATTGAGAGAGGAATCTTCCAAGTAGACTCAACTATCGCCATTACTGTTCCAAAGTATTTTTCAAAAGTCAGCTGGACTTTCTTGATTTTTTTTTTCCTTGAAAACATTTTGCTTCTTATCCAAGAAGCTTCTTCAGATGAGAAGCAAAATGTTTTCAAGGAAAGAAACCAAGAAGGTCCAGTTGCCTTTTGAAAAGTACTTATGGGACAACCATGACCTGGATGATTGAAAATTTCCATAGATATATCGCCACTACCTATCATTGCATTGGTTCATTTGTTGCCAATACTGAATAACTCCGGTCATGGCTATCAAACATCAAAAACATCTGTTAGGCTATCCCCCCTCCTTTATTTGAAACTGTATGGAAAAACACCATCTGAAATAGAATTGCTGTTCAACACTATCTGTATATACAGCCAATGCAATGGAGTTTGGCCTGGACAAACACACATTCAGCATTTTTGGGGGGGAAATAGTGAAAACTGGTGGATTTAAGAGGCCCTATGGAAATGACATCAACAATTGGATGAAGACAATCACTATAAATACCTGGGCTTCCTTTAAGTTGACAATATCGAGCACACTGCAGTCAAGAAAAAGGTTGGAAATTAATACATCAAGAGAGAAGAAGATCTTAAAGTCCAAACTCAGTAGAGGAAATACCATCAAGGCAATCAACACCTGAGCAATTCCAGTCATTAAATACACAGCTGGAATAGTGGATTGGACTCAAGCAGAACTAAGGGCCTTGGGTAGGAAAACCAGAAAAATAATGACAGTGAATCATGCCCTTCATCCACACAACAATGTTGTCAGACTCTACTTACCAAGGAAAATAATGGGTGTGGAATGTTGCAAGTACATTAGACGGGGGGAATATCTGAAGGATAATGAAGAAGATGCATTGATCTTAGTATATCAAGAAGGCTTACTGGAGAGGCTAAACTGGTCTATAAGAAAGACCAAATGAAGAACAGAGAGGCATGGGAAAACAAAGCATTGCATGGCCACTACATTAAAAAAATATAGCACGGAAAACAGATAATAACAAAACCTGGCAATGGCTAAGAGCAGGAAAGTTGAAAAAAGAGACAGAGGGGCTAATTCTTGATTCAGAAGACCAAGCCTTAAGAACAAATGCATTCAAAGCCAGAATTGAGAAGACAGCAACAAATTACAAATGCTCCTCTGCAAAAACGCTGAAGAAACAGTGGATAACCTGGCTAGATGCTGCAAGAAGATCGCATAGGCTGACTACAACAATGGCATGGCAAAGTAGCAAAGATGGTTCACTGGAAGATCTGCAAGAAATATCATTTGCCTGTAAGCAAGAACTGGTGGGACCATAAAATAGAGAAAGTAATAGAAAATGAAGAAGCTAAAGTCTCTGAGATTTTAGACTTCAAATAGACAGGCACCTTGCCACATAACACCCCCAGACTTAACCTTTGATGATAAGAAAGAAAAAAAAAGTCTGGATACTAGACATGACAGTACCTGGGGACAGCAGAAGAGAAGAGAAAGAACTGGAGAAAATAATAAAATACAAAGACCTGCAAATAGAAATAGAATGATGGTGGCAAAAGAAAGCAAAGGTAGTACCAACAGTAATAGGCGGCTTGGGTACAATCCCAAAACAACCGACGAACCACTTGAATATCATCGGTATTGACACATTCACCATCAGTCAGTTGCAAAAAGCAGCTTTAATCAGAACCTGTGACGATACTTCTAACACCATAAAACATCAACATCTGCCTATGCCAGGTCCTTGGGAATAGACGGATAAAAATAGATGGATAAAAATGCCACTCTGAACACCTGCCTGATTGTGCAATGAACCATAATGATGATGATGATAATAATAACAACAGGAAAACGTGACTCAGAGATTAACTCTTGAATGATTGTTTAATAAAACTTGAATTTGTATAGTAAATAAAGGCCGTTATGTTTTTTTTTTTTTTTTGAGGAGATTTCAAAATTCTTAGAACACGTTCATCATTGCAAAATCAGATACTGTACATATTTTCTCAAATTTACTTAATTCTGTGATTAAATGGAAATCTTGGTGTCTGTAACTATTTCCTATTCATCTATAGAGAGGATTTAGAAAGATGGTTGGGAAATTTTTGTTTCTACTCTTCATTTTAAGCTTGTCATAAACTGGAGAGAGGGAAAAAGAGAGAGTGGAAGAAATTTGTAATTGGGTGACTGGCCTAAGAATCAGTATGTCACGTGGCTAAGTTTTGTATCTGCATTAAATCTAGTTAAGCAAATAGGCAGGAAATATTGAATCAAGATAAACCTTGTCATTAAATCTTAAATAATCTGTGTCACCAAAAGACAAAGCAGTTTCATGTGGCAGGTGGGTTTTAAACCACATACCAGAAGAAGGATCTTTTTGAAGAAGCATCTATGGTATATTATTAAGACAGAAAGTCTGTTTGGACACATTTTAAGCTGTAATTGATATGTATGGTATTTTTCTAAGTGGAATTTCCATTCATATCTAAAACAAGATGTTTCTTTATTCCCAAATATTAAAATAACAGGAAACAAAAGAAGAATTTTATCATGATTCCAGTATTAACATGGAGTAAATGACTATACTTTTGTAGTAGTGAAAAACTTTAATAGGCATTAAACAAAATTTATAACTGTTTACAGATACTAACTTCATAGATGCATATCCCTTTGGCTAAAACTAACCTTCTTTGGTTATTGAATGATATAGCATATGACAATGCATTCTTTCCAGTCATGCGAAATAAATTCCATGTTTACTTTGTTCTGTATAATATAGACAGTCTGTTTGGTTTGGCTAGTAAAGTCAACATTTCTACTGCCATAACTGATAGTATGGTATGTTTTGTTAAAATACAAGTTTATAGTATAAATACATTTGTAAAAGGATCTTGAAATAACAATAATAAATTCAGTTTCCTGCTTCAAACATCCTATTTAATATATTGGATGGGGAAATTAAGCAGTAGTTCTTTGATTTACTCAGAATTAAGCAATATAGTACAGTGTGCATTCCAATTAATATTCATTAAGATGGATGAGACTGTCTATTCTTTTTTCAAAGCAATAGGTCCATCCTGGTATTATCGATTATCTTGTATGCCTATGTGCATATGCACACATAAAAGCAGGGGGGGGGGAAAGACTCAGTTATCAGATACCAAGGCATAAATAGTGTGTTCTACTGAGACTTCATATAATAGATAATAACTGGAGGAATTCAATTAGTGCTGATCACATTATTATAGACAGAGGAGGAAAAACTGGGTGCTGGATCTCCCAATAGCTGAACAGATAATCAGAAATTACTAAGAGATGTCTTGGTATAAGAAGAATTAGAGGATCTTGACATGTAATTGACAAATAACTCCCACAGAAATTGAATTTCAGTTGTAAGTTTGCAAAAATCTGGATGTAATGGAATATTTCCACCCTATATGGAAAATTCAGATTGTAAGAGATAAAGAGTAGGATCCAAGAGTCCCTGATGTCAGCAGAGAAGTACTGATCTACAGGGGGGAAAATCTGATAGGAGAAAAGCCTCTTTTCTTTGAGCCTGTTCAGTGGATTTACACCTAGGAAATTACATGTAGGGTAGTAACCTTACATCAATCCTATACAAGCACATAGAAGATAACTAGATGATCATTTATATTCTTTGGGATACTATAATTATATTATTGCTTATATATACAAGTGGCAAGCCATTTATCCTCTTTTTAATGACCCTATAATCTTGTTATAGACTGTTATATACTGGATAGATGTTATGTACTCAGAACAATGGGATCTCTCACATGTGAAAAAAACATTAAAAAAAACCCTCCTATTATATTTTTCAAGGTTCCTCTAAGCTGTTTTATCTGGTTATTTGATGCACTATATCATTCCAAGTACTCTCTTTTCAGATGTGAGAAGCAATACATTTTTGCCTGAAGCTTGACAATGAAAATGTATAATTCTTCATAAGCATAGCAAAAAAAAAGGGCAACCAATAATGGAATCTTCATTCCAGTAATGGAACACTTAATTGCTTTGGAAAATTTGTGAGGAATCATAATTGAGAGGTTTTGAGAATTTCAGGATATTAGAATTATACGTAATTAATGTAAGCATAGTGCCTATAATATTAGAGATGGGCACTCAGATTCAAATTCCTGCTTCTGTATTTATGCTTCTTAGATTCCTGATGGAATTCATAAGGTGATACTTAACAGACATGTATCACTGACACAAGGCAAGAATAGAACAGGAATTAAATCTAAATAAATAGAATAATATAGAATAATAATATAGTTGGAAGGGACCTTGTAGGTCATCTAGTCTAATCCCCGCTGAAGCAGGAAACCCTATGCCATTTCTGACAAGTGACTGTCTAGTCTCTTTTTGAAAGCTTCCAGTGATGAAGCTCCCACAACTTCTGAAGGCAAGCTGTTCCATTGGTTGATTGTTCTCACTGTTAGAAAACTTCTCCTTATTTCTAGGTTAAAACTCTCCTTGAGCAGTTTCCATCCATTGTTCCTTGTCTGGAACATGTATCAAAAATGTATCAAAACAATCCTAAGGGTGATAAAACTATTACAGTGTAAATGGGAGATGTGTTGTGAAAAGAGAAGATGATTCCAACCTAAAGTCACATCTGAAAGCAGAGCTATGATCAGAGTGATTAAACATGATCTGTGCAGACTCCGATTAACACGCTGACAAGGAATTGGTTTTTTTCCTAAAAGGTTAATGATATTTTCAGTAATTGAAATATTGCATGATAATAAAGTTTGGTTGGTAAATTATTCTTAATGTTGGAGAGCATAGCTCTTCATTTCACATGATTATGATGTACCATAAATAAACTATCATAATTTAAGATCTAGCAAATTACACAGAGCTCCTCAGAGAACTGACAGATTGGAACATTCTATACATTTCATAAATAAGTAGACTCTGTGATGGTTTGGTATATTGGTTCATTCAATAATTTTGTTTTTTTTTAATTGATTAAATAATAGCCACTGACTTTAGGTTAGAACTTCTCTGCAAAAGTCCCTATGGTTCTTTGTCAAAGGCACAATCGTTTAAAAGTCCAAATGTAACAATACTTACTTATATATTTGTGGTTTAAGTCCTTTGGACTCATACAGCTTTTACCTAATTTGGGGCAAAAGTACTTTAAACGGCTGTAAAAGAGCTGCAGCAACTTGCAGTAATCAGTAGAAACTTCAGGCACAAAATGCAGGATGTGTTGTTTTTGTCATTCTACTGAAATAAAATCAGAATTGTCTCTGTCTAGAAAAGATTTTTTTTTGTCTAATTGCTTTTTTTAATAGCCAATAAAGCTGTAGATTTTTGCCATTAGTAAGTATAAGGGCAAGTTAAAATAGACAAGAAACTGTAGCGATGTTTTACTGGTACCAGATAGGCTCAAAGCCCCTGTCCTCATTCTGCCTTTATCTTGTTTCATTGATTTCCCTTGCCCCCAACAAGACCTTTTTGCTTTGTACACAAGTGGGAACCAATTATTGCAGACTACCTTCTTCCAGAAGGCTTGCACATCAGTGTCAGCTTTCTAAGTGATTCGCACTTTCTTTGTGCCAATACTGTTTATTCTTTCTCCATTGCCTCGTCTATCAATGCATTCAGGTCAAACTGCTGGTTATAGTTATCATACCAATGTGTGAGTACAGTAGGATGTCAAAGCAAAAGAAGCTATCTCTTTTAGAAGGACCTTTAACTGTAACTACAGACAGAGGGATTTACTCTAGGGGACATACAAGTGGGAATTATCAAGCAATTAGAGCCTCAGCAGAACTTTCTTGTCCCTATGGGAGAATTGTCCACCCCAATCATTCATGGAACTTATAAAACAGGTTTCTGTTTTCCAACTGGTTAATATCAGTCTTATATTTATTAAATATCAGTGGAAATAATAGTATGAGTGAAGACTATTTGCACCAATAGTAACCAGTTTTGAGTCAGTTAAGTGAATATGGATTTGAGGATTTCAACATTCAGCAGATATGCTGCCATGTCTTTTCAAAATTGCAGTGTGGGTACACTTCCTATGGACCTACCGCTGTTCTGAAGGCATATTTATTAAGAGATACGATCCTGCTTTTTAACTCTGATTTCAAATGGGCAGGTAGAGAAAGGGAGTTGAAGAAAGGGGAACCGGAAGAAATAACGAACGAGAGAAAAATGGTCGTGTTGCCTAGTTTTTGCTCTAGCCCAACTCACAACTGTCTTCAATCATAGATATTGACTATAATGGATACCCAGCAGATTACTCCCGAGGGGATATAGCTCTTGAGAAAGATTTTGTTGTTCAAATCCTGGGGCATAGGATTGCAGATTTAATATCTTCATTCATCATCTGACAGTATGAAGAAAAGTGTAATCTTGTTGTATTGGACTTCTGGACTGAAGCTTCATCTAATCCATAATTCTGTCCACAGCACCTGGGAACTTCTTTAGTGAAATATTCAAATCCAAATTATGGCTTTACCCTCCATTACTTTGGCTAATTTTTGAGACATCTAAGCTAATGGCAGTCCATCATTTCTTGGTCATATGAAGGCAGGGGTGGGTTTCAACTGGTGTAACAACCGGTTCAATCGGTTTTTGTAAAAAAATAATATATATTTTTTGTTTTGCCCTCCCATGTGCCTGGAGCCTCTAGCTCCCTTGATTCGCTCAGTTTTCAGCACAGCTGATCAGCGCAGCAGCCTGCCTCAGCTATTTGTCCGCCTACGGGCTGCTGCAGGAAGTTTATTTCTTTAGAACAGAAACTTCCTGCAGCAGCCTCTAGGGGGAAAAACAGCTGAGGCACGCTTCCCCGCTGATCAGCTGTGCTGAAAACAGAGTGAATCAAGGTAGCTAGAGCTCCAGGTGGGCAGGCGGGCAAATTTCCCCCCCAAAAACCGACCAAACCTGTTCGCTGGCTCTGCCCGACCTTAACAACTGGTTTGGGTGAACCGGTCCAAACCGGTAGAAACCCACCCCTAATTGTATTTCAGATTTTTAATCTTTATTTTTTGCATGTCACCTTGATTTGTTCAGTGATTAAAGCAAGCGACAAGTTAATTAATGTTTTAATATATTTAATTAAATAGTTACAAAACACTATTCCAGGACCTGGCCTTTGACTAATTGGCCTAAGAAGGTTTATTCTTCTGTGGATCTTACTTTTTGTTAATCCATCACTGTTTAATAGGAATACAAAATATGAAGCAAAATAATTACAAAGGCCATGTATCAGATACCATAAGAACCCTGGCTAGAGGACTGAGCTACAGCTATGGAGATTCAGAGTGAAGCTTAGTCAGCTCTTAACTTCACTAAGAAAATTTTGAGCCAGTTGCTGGGAGTCTTTCTCAGTTTGGTTTACTCCTTGGGACTGAAGTTCATCCTAAGATCTGGGTGGCTCCCACCCCAAGAACAGGAAGGTATTAAACCTGGCTACTCTCCCAGGCCTTGTGTTAGGGTGTTTGGAACTCCTGGTGAGTTTAGCTGAAATACATTTTTTTTCTGTGACAAGATTTGCCATTCTGTTATTTATATTGTCCTTATCTTACTTGTTTATGCTGACATTTTGAACTGTATCGTGCTTTAGTGTGAGCTATCCAGAGTCATTCTGGAGTTGTTCAGCAAATGGCATACATTTAATTAATTAAATTATTATTTTGGACATGGCCTCACCAGCCATGGAAATAATTTACCATATTTGTGTTCCATTAGAGCCTATTTAAAGAATGGAATTGGGCAAAATAAAGATCTCTTAATGGTTACAACTAAGGAAGGGGCCTGATCTGCTATTAAACATATGGAGGTTTTTGGATTGGCAGTTTCTGTCCATAGATTGGCCTTTTTATACTCCATTAGATTGTTCTTATTATGTTACTTCTTTCGTCTAATAACTATATATCCTAGTTTGGAGTTTATGGCCACCTTCTATGACAGTCTAGACTTTTTTTTAATGTTTGCCCCCTTGTTGCCAAATGTAAAAGCAAGAGTGCTGACAAAGAAATTGCCTCTTTCTCTTGGAATATGTTGTTTCTTTAAAAAAAAAAAAGATTGTGTTCAATCTGTCCTTTAGCCTCCCACTCCTCCCACTCCTGCTGTTTTACCGTCTATAAAATCTTCAGTTTTACTGATCTTTGCAGTTTTGCTGAGGTTGTTGTTATTGCATTCCTTGATGACTCACTTGTAGGATTCGTCTGTATGAGAATTTCCTGCAGTCCTGCTTAGCTCCTGAGAGGAAAAAATGAAAGAAGAGGAGAAGACAGCATTAGAAACAACTCAGGTTAAATAGGCATATGCAGATTTTCCCCTCTTAGTGGGAATGGCCGTAACCATAATTTTAAGGCAATGGTGTGGAGAATGTATCTCGGTTTTAAGAAAGTGGAACACATGAAATCCGAAGCTTAACATATGTAATGCATTGGCTTTCATAAAAAATATAATTAAATCATTAGTCTTCTTAGGTCAGCAGTATTCATATGTTCAGGAATGTTTTTAAAAGATAATCATCTGATTACAGATTCATTTGTGTGCATAATAATCAAAACCTCAAGACAGAGTTCCTTGAAATAAACATTCCAAACACCTTCCGCAGCTGCTTTTTAGGTACTTAAAGAAAATACCAATTTACAAAAATGGTCTTCCATCCCCACATCTAGGGATTTCTTATAACTAAAAATTCAGTTCTTAGTCTAGTGATGACAATGTTTAAAAGAAAGAATTTATTTTACAGCAGGATTTATCATCATTGTCATTATCTACAAAACATAATTTTAAATCGAAGATTAGAAGTACAGAAGGAACTACTGTATTTTTGGCACAGAAGTATAAAGAAAGGGATGTTCTTACTAAATAGTATATCTGTGTGTGCTTTGGAAATCATCCAGAATGTTGGTAAATTAGCAGCATTTGAATACTGTTTCTCTGAAGGTCTGAAAGAGAGTAATTATTAGATCATTGATCTACTGACAGCAAATAGTATTTAATAGCCTTCTATTTTAACTTCTATATTTAGATCACTAAGATTTTTTGTTTTTGCCAAAATAATTTCAGATGTGCCAGAGAGATGAAAAACATTTTTATGAGAACCATATTTTAAAAATATTCAAGTGGCTGTATTTATGTTTTACATGCCTATTAAACTTTATGTCTGTGGAAAAATACATACTGGATTTGGTTTCAACTTTATCACTAGAGTTTGTTATAGTGGCTGATGCATAAATGTTTTGGATTCATTTCCAGAAAGATGTTTCAGAATGCATTAAAACCACAAATGTAGAATAGTGTGTAATTATTTAAAGTGGCCATGACTTTTCTTGGGATTACATGACAGCGGCAAGAGACGTTTTTAAAAATTGCAAACAAGTACTACTTTTGTACTTCTGCACACTCCAAAGCACCTTCCCTAAATTATATTTGAAGGACTGGGTAGCCCTCATGCATCTCATTATTGTAGCTGTTTGAATAAAAATGGCTTGCAAATTCTTTCCAACCTCAGTACATCTGTTTGATTCCTTCCTACTCACAGATCTAGCTTGTCCTTGTCCCAGGTAAGGGATAAATATAGGCAAATCCCCTTCATAAATGTCACCCATATCTTCTTGGCCAAGTTCATCTTGTTGACATAGAAGCCGATCATCTAGTGAGGCTTGGTTGAACTCAAAAACCTAAGACAAGGCAATACTTGGTCTGAATGACTTTGACTGACTACAAATCTTATATCAAAGAGATTTGTAGATGGATCCAACCACGACTCACACACCAGTGGCTGCTCCATATTTTCCACCCTCATCTTGGATTGGGTCACCACTGTCTGCACTCTGGGTTCAGCTTAGGCTGCTGCCGCCATTGCCTCCTAAGGAGGGATCGTTCCAGGCTTTGCTGCAGCATCAACTTTCCACTCCATTCTGGACATTGTTAGGTTACAGCTCTCTCGGAGGTATCCGAGTAGGCTGCATTACATTAGGGATAGCTGGTTTAATGTCAACTGTCTGAGTAGTGAAGCCAAAATAAGGACATACTCTTAGGATCTTTGAAATCCCAAAAGTAAAACTTTATTGGATACACCATTTTGGTTCCAAAGAAACAAAACCAGCTCTGGCTTTCCCGGGCAAAGTCTTGCCTCATTAAGAGGAAGCTTGCCTAACTTCCTCTTCTCCCCACACCTGGGTGATTACATTGTCCAATAATGAGACGTCCTTTTTTATGGGAACCGTCCATGTCTTTCTCCAGTACCTGCAGTGGTGAGCTTCTCAGCATTCCATTTC
>JANHJO010002893.1:64070-74096 GCA_032468235.1 Pseudoxyrhopus heterurus
GCCTGGAGGAACGTTGTCCATGGGGTCGCGATGGGTCGGACACGACTTCGCAACTAACAACAACAACAACAACAACTTTCCTCTAGGAATTCAAAGTAATATACATCGCATTTCCAATTTTCCCCCCAATAATGCTAGGAAATAGGTTGTGCTGAGAAGTGATTCGCCCAAATCAACCAATTAACTTTTCCTGGACTTTGAACCTGAAACTTCCTGGTCCCAATGCAATATCTTAAACCAGGGGTGTCAAACTTTGCAGCCAGTGGGCCAGATGTGTCACGTGCTGGCCACGCCCACCCCCACTTTAGCGAAGGGGGGAAAAGTTGTGATACGTCACGTGACGACGTCTTAAATCATTATGCCATGCTGATCCTCATTGTAGCAGCAATCTAAGAATGTTTTAAACACCAGCTCATCAATACTTTACATCAAGGGTGTCAAACTGGCAACTCGGGGGCTGGATGTGTCACACGCAGGCCATGCCCACCCCAGCTCCTCGAAGGGAAAAGATCTCACAATACGTCACATGGCAGCAATGTGACGCGGTGAGTTTGACACCCGTGCTTTAAATGAACAGTTATCACAGTTGAGAAAATTGCCCACAATAAAGATACACAAAAATATCTTGAACATCTTTTAGAATTAGTCGCGACCCATGATGACAAGTAATGGGCCACAATATTGAAAACTACCAATATATTATGTTTTATAAACACTTCCTTGTGCTCAGAATTTCAGCAGATTAGGAATTTGTCCATTTGATGTATCTTTAATCTAAACCATAGTGAATAAGTTCAGCAATTTTATATTGAATTTAATGGAAAAGTCCAATTTCTGAATACTCTTTCGCAAAAACCAAGGGAATTGCAAAATAACTGACTGCAATAACTTCTGTACAGTATTACAGTACTCTCAGGAAACTGATGCTATAATTTATGCAAAGAAATGTGATGTATGCAAAAGCACACATATTCCTATGGTTGTATTTGCTTTTTTTGTAGAAAATATTTTGTAGATTTTGTAGCAAATAACAATCCAGAGTGAAATGCCATTTTCTAAAATTCAATTTCCAACAGCATTTTGTACAAATGGAAAACAAAAGTTAAAACAAGATTGATTTCAATATTTGAAAAGAAAAAGGCTGAAAAAAAGCTATAATTTTTGGCCATTGAAAAAAATGGAAATGCATGATCTATTTCTCTCCTTAATTCATACTGTTGAAAAAAATCATTTTTTTTATCAAAACAATCCTTTGGTGATGAATACATTAATTCAATTTTCTGGTGTCAAGTTTCCAAGCACCTGTCAGGTATCGTAGTCGTATAAAAAGCAGGTCCCTTCCCATCTGCAACCAACTCCAGAAGGGAACCAATTTAGAACCTATGATTAAAAATAATAAAATCTATGTTATACATACATATAAAAGGCAATTATTTCAAAATCACTAATTTTAAATTTGTTCTGAAATATATTAAATTTACAGTTCTAATGTGAAATGTATCAAAGAGGCATAAAATTATAATCTCAAATGAAAATAGGCAATATTGTATCAGTTTGCTAGCAGATTATTGTTCCCTAGTTTCCTCACTCCCTAGCACAACAGCCAGCACAAGTGCAGAGGGTCTGAGTAGGGTACGTGGGTGGGTGGAGAAAACTACCCCAGGCACTTGCAATCTCCTCCGTCAGCTTCTCCGTTGACTTTCTGGGGAAACAGGCAGGGAAAGGTGCAAATGGCCATCAGGTGACCAAGAGTGCTTGGCAACTGGTCTAAGTGCGAATTGCCAAGTGCCCAGATTGTGACCATGTGGCATTCTTGTAACTTCAAAAGCCAGTTGTAGGTCTCTTTCTTCAGCACTGTCACACCTTTGAACAATTGCTGAATGAGTGGTCGTATGTACAATGGGCTATCTGTACAGAACCGTTCTTGTTATATGGAATATTTGTGGACTGGAACACAAAAAACAAAGCACTTGGCCCACTCAGAAGCCACTGTGACATTGATTCTGTTACTTATGGAGGAAAATAAGAAGTGCTTAAAAAAACTCCTACAATTAGTTGCTGCAGTTGGAAAGTATGTATCTTATCCCTTCCTTACAGCAATCTCCAGATACATATTTCCAATTTAATGTAATTGAGCTTACTAATTTAATTTGTTTTTTAAGTTTTACTATTAAAAATAATTTTATCAGGTGCTGAAGATGTGATATATGTGTGTGTGTGTGTGTGTGTGTGTTTAACTGTTGATTCTATTGATAAAACTATCAATAGTGCTTGCTTTTGTTTTGCTGTTATAGTATCAATAAACATTATTTATACAATAGTAACATTTCTGTAACCAGTACAGAAGCAAGTCACCCCACAGAACAGCAGTATATGACATCTTCAAACTAGCAAATGGGACTGAAGAATGTAAGAACATTACTTGTTGCCTTAGTGTTAGTCTGAGGATTAGAGTACAGAGTCTATTTCAAAAATCAGGAGTTACATAGCACTTTTTCAGATTTACAAATTGTAATAAGAGGCTACACTTTTGTGAAGTACAGTTTATCACTTCAAACTATTTTGGGTTTTATTTTGAAATGCAGTCAAATTGGAGTACATATTACAATGGAGTGTTTTGAAGTTGAAACAAAATTTGGTTTATGTTGGTAAAATTACTGGAATAGTTTAGGAATTAGTTTCTCTCAGAATCATCACCCACTAGGGATTCTTTTACCTCCTATCACACCATAATCTTTATTAACTACTAGGAAAAAAAATTATAGAAATCTACTGAAAAATAAATAGTTTCATAATATATTGACAGTGAGGGATAAAGCATATTAGGAGAGTAAGGAGCTGCATGCAAAAGACACTGTGTGGGGAAAATAGCTTAATTTTCTTAATAACTATACAGGTAGTCCTTGATTTACAAGTTCATTTAGCGACCGTTCAGTTACAACAGCACTGGGGGGGGGGAAACTTAACAACCATGTTTTACATTTATCACCTTTCCAGCATCCTCATGGTCACATCATCAAAATTCGGACACTTAGCAAGTGACTCATATTTATGACTATTGCAGTATCGCGCAGTTATGTGATCACTTTTTACAACCTATTGACAAGTCAATGGGGAAGTCAGATTCACTTGAAAACTCAATACCTCCAATGATTCATTTAACAACTGTGGCAAGAAAAGTTGTAAAATGGGGCAAAACTCACTTAACTAATGTCTCACTCAGGAACACAAAGCTCAATTGTGGTCATAAGCTGAGGACTACCTCTATTAGAAAGGTTTGTGGAACAATAATTTAACCTTTCTATATCATCATGGGAAATATATTAAGACCACTGAACTTGTGGAACTCACCTGATCTGTAGAACTGATCTAAAATGACACAAAAGGTATAATTTTCAACTGACCTTCAATTTCTGTCCAATTGACAGCAATCTCTGATATTGGGATTTTAAAACTTTGAGCTATGTAAAGAAGTTCCACATCAAAAGCCCTAGAAGAAGAACAGAATAAATATTTTCAAGATTCTTCTAAATATAATAAATTTCCATAAGCATATGACAATAATTTTTAATTTTTCTATCATGAAATAAAAATAATTGTGATATATTTCCCATTTTTCCAACTGTAAAAGTAGGTATTTGTAAGTTTATTCATTTTATTATTCATTTTAATCCTCTAAGCAATATTAGGCAAATTACAACATATTAAAAACATCCTAATATGTAGTAATAATAAAAAACTTAATTACTATTATCAGTGAAGCCAAAAACTATGGGTTAAAATTCTCGTTTCCTACCTCAGGACATAATGAAAGGGCCACATAGTAACCTATATAAATAAAACCTATAAAGCTAAGAATGTATATGATTAACATATTGAGGCCTTTAAAACCAAAATTTATAATTTTGATTAAGAATTTTCACAGAATTATCTTCAGTCCACCATTTCTTCATCTGGAAGCTCAATATTGTGGCTACTATTTTCTGATTTCATTCTTCAAGTCTCCTTCAGTATTTTCATTTTTAGAACATTTGGTGACATTTTGCAGATTTGTAAACCTTTCCTTTATCTAAAAACTTTAGTGTCCCCTAGTGTCCAGTTTCTGAAATCATGAAATGGCTTGTTTTGTCTTGTAAAAACAAAAACAAAATTATTTTCCAAGAGAAGCTGTTTTTTTATAATTAAATCCAAAATTTTATTGTAAAAGTTTCAATATACCAAGTTTATCTGGATCCTTAGTGTGTTTACAATTTTCTAAGACCAAAATTTTATTTTTGCTGTTTAAGACAAGTTCTTAAACTTACGATTACATTTTTCTTTCATTCAGGATTGAAGGCAGATTCACCCAGTGTTTTCAGACTTATTTGTCCAAAGCTAACAGTTTAGAAGTAGTTAATAAACAATTTCCAAGAGTAGAAAGTCAGGTTTGCAAACTTGATGTCTTTTAAAAATCTCCACTGCTGTTGCAAGCAAGATGGCTAATCTCATCACCTCCCAGCACTCAAACTTGCAGAAAACTGCTATCCTGCGGTCTCCTCACAAGAAGCAGTTATCTGAAGCACATGCAGGTGATCTCTGGTCATCTCCTTCTCCAGGGAGGTTCTCCTCATCGATCCCTTGTTCTTTGTTGTACTCACTGGCTCTGCTTTTGCAGAGTCTTCTTTCAAAGAGTTCACCGCACCTTCCTAGAAGCCAGGCTTTTAAAACTACATTTGAAGGGTGTTCCTGGGAAGTGACCAAATCCTGCTCACTTAAAACAACCAAGTCATTCTGAAATTTCAAAATAGAGTTGAACTTGTAAACCAAGGGTCTTCAAACTTGGCAAGTTTAAGACTTGTGGACTTTAACTCCCAGAATCCCTGAGCTAACGTGACTGGAGGAGGAATTCTGGGAGTTGAAGTCCCCAAGTCTTAAAGCTGTCAAGTTTGAAGACCCCTGATGTAAACAATTACAGAGTACAGTGGGTCCCAGCAAAGGACTGGCAGTTTGTTGAGCAGCCCTGAGAAAAGCAGAAACAGAACTGATATATTTTTGGCCTAGTACTTTTCAAAGAGATGACAAAAGAAAAAGGCATTTTAATTATTGTATAATGCTGGAATATTTTAGATAAACTTCTAATCGTCCTTTCCTAGTAGGTTAGCATGCTAGCTATGCTACCTTTGGTCAGTGAATACAAACAATTTGGTTTCTTAGGCCACTGGTTTGTGCCTGAAAACTGCACTGTCACCCCTCAGGATCAATTCAGGTTACTGTGAATATTTTCTTACGAAGGCATTATAAGTAGCTCACATGTAGGAGGGGCATCTCACAGGTTTGGTAGTGAAGGAGCTCAAATATGCAATCTTAAGTAGAGAGCCTACACTAAACAAAATAGAAAGGACTGCTTCTCCTTTGGACACAGAGGAGCCTACTACTCTGGTAGAGGCAAATGTCCATCCTAAGCCTGCAGTAAAAGACGACAGAACAGCCAGAGAAAGGGCTTGGCCCAGATACTCGGGTCAATATCATAACTGAAAAGTGGAGGCAACAGCAAGAAGAAAGGTTTAATTAAAAACAGAGGAAGAAAAACAGATCTGGAGGGAGACAGAAGAGAAGATATCAACATCCTAAATTTGGAAAAAAATATAAAAGCTTATTTTGCTCCATTTGAAAGGGCACCCAGTTTAACAGGAAAGGTTTTAAGGGCTTGTTATAGCAGACTTCCAGCTAGGGAAGTAACCGATTACTATGTTAAAGAAAAAGGTAATCCTATACCAATACTATGTACCTCCCTTCTACTGAGGCAGTTTAGGAGCTACATTTATGTCTACAGTGACCATGTTTTCCTGAGAAAAAAAATAAAAAACATAAAAAAGGAACAAATCTGAAAAAGATCCATAAGCATAAAAATGTAATTTATAACTTTGCTGTACAAAGGAAAATTTAACAGCAAAACCAAGGAAAACTTTACAAAATGCACATTTTATTAAAAAAAAATCTAAACTCAAACAGTATTTGTACATTTATTTTAAAAAGACAATTTAATTTTGATATGAATATATAAGAATGTGTGTTAAGTGATACCATTTGTATGATGAAAAATAACTAAAATAAAAGACAAAAGTGAATTTTTGAAAAATAAATAAATCCTAAAGGATGGCTTTCTGAAATAAAGGGCAGTGGTAATAAACAATTAAGAACATGTGGCCACTGGGAATAGAAAGGCCTGTATATCCTCATTTAGTGAAAAAGGCAGTACAGGTAGCTCTCAACCTACGACTACAATTGAGCCCAAAATTTCTGTTGCTAAGTGAAGTATTTTTTTAAGTGAGTTTTGCCTCATTTTACAATTTTTCTTGCCACAGTTGTTAAGTGAATCACAGCAGTTGGTAAATTATTAACACCGTTGTTAAGTGAAACTGACTTGCCCATTGACTTTGCTTGTCAGGTGGTTGTGAAAGGTGATCACATGACCCCTGCACATTGTAACCGTTATGAGTCAGCTACCAAGCATCTGAATTTTGATAATGTGACCATGGGGAGGCTGCAATGGTCGTAAGTGTGAAAAATGGCCATAAGTCACTTTTTTCAGTGATGTAACTGAACGGTCGCTAAATGAACTGTTATAAGTTGAGGACTACATGTAAATATCGTAAAAAACTCTCTCAAGTATGTTTGTGCAGACTTGAGTTGGTCCCATTTGTTACAGCTAAAATACAATCAAAGAAAAATGAACAAACAACGGTGACAGGTGCAATCCCTAAATTATTATGTAATCTAGTGACTGGAATAGACTTTTCAATTGCTGACGGTTTGACTCCAATGAAGGGCTTCAGGGAGGAGGCTAAAGCAGCAGGAGTAACCATAAGGGCCCAGTCTATGGCAGCCACATGACAGCATTTCAGTATTTGGCAACCGTTGCAGCGTCCTGCAGTCAGGAGATCGTGATTTGCAGCATTTTTTTGGACATGTTGGATTTGCTTAACATGATTCATGATTCACTTACCACAGTGACTCATTTTACAATTATCATAAAAATGGTTGTGAAATTGAGCCCGGTCACATGACCTACTCAAGGACCACCCCAACTTACGATTAAAATTGTGGGCTCAATTGTGGATATAAATGGAGGCCAGTCTATATTAGATATTTAATTGGCGAAATAAAGATGTGGTTCCCTACTCCAGACCCTGCCCTGTTTGTCAATTAATGAAACCAAAAGGAAAACAAGACAAGGTTCCACTGGAGAGAGTGTCCTTAATTCCCAATTCTTTTTTCAAAATAATCATGGATATTGTGGGGCCTCTGCTCCAATAAAGGAATACTGTATATCCCAATTGTATGTGACTATTCAGCTTATTTGAAAACAGTTCTGTTAATAAATGTGACAATTAAAAGAACAACAAAGAAACTGATCAAAATCAGTATGACAGGCATATTAAAGGAGATCCTCATGGATCAAGTATCTAATTTTCACTCAGATATCTTTACCCTGATTTAGGGATAACAGGAGTGCGTACCAGTTCTTAGTTTTCCTAAGCAGATGGCATAACTAAAAAGATCCATCAGACTCAATGCAGGTCAACAAAACCAAATGGCTGCCATTTCCAGTATTTGGCCATAGGCAAATCCCAAAGATTTCCATTGGATTTAGACCCTTTGGGAGGCAACTTCAAGGTGGGTTGGGCGTTATTAAGGAAGGGTTCTGTGAAAATTTAGAAAGCCCCAGCAGTATAATAGATTACATATTAACCCAGAGAAACAAGTCACAGGTGGTAGGACACATTGCCCAAGAATTTGAATTTGCCCAAGAATTTGAAATTTGAGCAAATCTTCAACCGGCATCTCTGTGACATCACTGAAATCAGCATCAACCTATAGAGTTTTGTCAAAGGCTTGACAACAACCAGTGCCATTTTTTGCAGCTTGCATGCTCATAGAGCACAGAGGGGAAAAAAAGATGCCATTACACATTTCCTTAACCCTAGAAAAAGCTTTTGTCCATGTTTCGCATCAGCTAACATAGTACACATTGCAGTATTTACATCTACAAAAACGGGAAGAATTCCAAAAGATCTTTGTAAGAAAGTGACCATTCTCTTTCCAAAGGGCAATCGTGGTCAAAGTGAAACCATGCATCAGAGACACAGGAATAATTCTAGGTTACCTCTGAAAGCCAACTAGACCCATTAGTCTAATATGGGACCATGGATATGAGTCAGGTTTTTAATAACTTGAATCAAGTCCATGGTTGTCATGAAGTCCCCAAGTGTCTGAGCCCATGGAAGACAGCGCTCTACATGGGGCTACCCTTGAAGAGTATTTACCTATTGATCTCTGAGTGCAATTCAAGGTGTTGGTTATTACCTTTAAAGCCCTACATGGCTCAGGACCAGGCTATCTTCAAGACCGCCTTCTACCGCATGTTTCCCAGCACCCCATTAGATCCCATAGGGTCCCATCAGCCAGGCAATGCCGGCTGGCGGGCCTGCGAGGGAGGGCCTTCTCTGTGGCAGCTCTGGTTCTCCGGAACCAGTTACCTCCAGAGGTCTGGACTACCCCCACTTTGCTGGCCTTCCAGAAAGCTGTGAAAACCTGTTTTTTTCGGCAGGCTTGGGGCCATTGACCTCAATAATAAAGGGCTTGTGAGGTCTGGTTAATTATGGAGTATGTTGTGTGTTTTATTATTAGAATGTATTTTTAGGATTTATTGTAACTTGTCACACTGTTTTTATATTGTTCTTATTATATTTGTTGTGAGTCGCCCAGAGTCCCTTTGGGAGTTGGGCGGCATACAAATATTATTAATAAATAAATAAATAAATAAACTGGATGATACAACTTCAATGTACCGTATTTTCTTCTACAAATGGCTTCAAATTGAAGAAAGGTAGATAATGTTGTGTATTAGCTTTTGGAGAATCATGTTATGCATTATTATAATCTAGAGTTGTATAGTCCAGGCACATAAATTTACTACATTTCTCACTTCTGTGAGCATGTGTGCCTTCAAGTCAGTGTTGACTCTCCCAAAGGTGCTTTTTCCAACTGGACTTTCTGGTTTTTCTTGGAAGATGTTTCACTTCTCATCCCAGAGGCTTCTTCAGCTCTGACAGGATAGCGGAGAATGGAATAACCATGGGACAACCATGACCTGGAGGATTGAGAATCTCTAAGACTTCTAGCTTTCAGAAGTTGTGGATGTTCCATCACTGGAGGTTTTTAAGAAGAAATTGGAGAGGCATTTGTTTGAAATGGTATCGGGTCTCCTGCTTGATCAAGGGGTTGGAGTAGAAGACCTCCAAGGTAGCTTCCAACTCTGTTATTCTCTTATACTTTTAAATGGTGAATATAGCCCGGTTCGTATTAGTAGTTTACATTAAACAGCTGTCCTAAGATATCCTAGTTGATCCCAAGACATTGTGGCTGATGCCGTTTGCTTCTTGTGTTTTCTATTACAATGGTACTTCATCGATTTAAAGCAGTGTGTTTTCCTGAACTCAATTCTGTCACAGCAGATTTTTTTGTTTTGGTTCTCTTTTTGTCACAACAGCTGCTTTTTGCAAAAAAAAGAAAAAGAAAAAAAAAAGACAGCTTTTCCATTCTGAAGCTTCCTGAAGAAGTAATTAACACAAACATAAAGCAAAATGAAGAACAATATTTTTCCCTGTTAATTGATTCTCCGCAATAACAAATGATTTTTTTTAAAAAAAATACAGATTTCTGGTAAAACACATACAGAGAGACAGACAGATATAAACACATACAGAGACAAACACAGAAAATATTTTTAAACTTAAGGAAATATCGATATTTATCCCTCTTTCTCTCCCTCCCCATCTCTCTCTCTCTCTCGTTTATCTATCTCTCGTCTATCTATCTAATCTATCTGTTTATCTATCTATCTATCTATCTATCTATCTATCTATCTATCTATCTATCTATCTATCCATCTATTATCTCTCTCTCTCTCGTTTATCTATCTCTCGTCTATCTATCTATCTATCTATCTATCTATCTATCTATCTATCTATCTATCTATCTATC
>JANHJO010002896.1:60691-71269 GCA_032468235.1 Pseudoxyrhopus heterurus
AGCCTTAGCCAGGCATATCTGAATATTGTGAATAGACATGACTGTCTCTGTATTTGAAATAGGTTCTTGCCTTTTAACCTTGGCCCCAGCCAGAAGGTGAACTGCTGTAGGTTGGCTGGCGTTTTTTTTTAGCGGTGGTTGATTGTTATGAAACTCACCGAGACTGCTTGAAGTCTTTTTTGGGATGCAATGCAAACTGTAAATAGAATTTGTATGGGGGGGAAATATGCCAGTTGCCTTCTCTTGCTGATAATAGCAAGGTGACAGTTGTTGCTCTTGACAGTGACAAGAATGATGACAGCAATGATGGCACCATTGTTGACCAAATTTGGTCACTGACCTTTGGGAAGCCTCTGGTAAAGTAAACTCTTTGCTCCCTGGACAGAATGGGGTAGGATAAGGGCTGTGAAATCGAGTCGGAATGCTAAAATAATGTGTAAAAGGATAGGGTCACGTTGCCAGGTGCCAAGCATGCATTTGGAGAAGGGTAGGAGATGGAGGAGAGAAAAAATGCATTGTAAGTGGGATACAACAGGGTGAGCTTTGCAAAGTATCTCATTTCCTAGACTGTCCTTCAAGGTTTCAATAAGACCAGCTGTGTGCAAGCTTGGCAACTTCAAGACCTGTGGACTCCAATTCCCAGAATTCCTCGGCCAGCTGGCCAGAGAATTCTGGGAGTTGCAGTCCACAGGTCTTAAAGTTGCTAAAATTGGACACCTCTGATTTTGACAGAGATTGTCGCAGTGTTAAGTTCTCAGGATACTCCTCTGAGGGCACCCGGAAACTTTGGTGAAGAGAGGAGCTTCAGATATCCAGATTGGCCTGTAGAAGTTGTTTGTGAAACTCCTGTCCCCAGTTCTGATTCAGTGGTTATTGATACATAGGGTAGTTTTCTATGTCTTTAAAGAGACCTTAAAAATGAAGCTAAATGGTGCGCCCTTGACTTCACTGGAGTGTAGAACCAGGAATATGATTTAAAAACATATAAGTGAAAAGAAGGATCAGAGTGTATAGTTGCTGATTTTGAGCCAGTGAGAGTGTCCAGCATCCTGCTATTGGCTCACCCGGCTGGGAGAATAGGGGTGGTTTTTTGCTTTTTGTTTGGCATAGATTTTCTTCTCTGCACCAACAAGTCATTTAGTCATTACCTTTCAGCTTTTTCTTGGTGATTTTGGGCTGGATGAATGTTTAATGGACAAGTAGCTGCTGGTGCATGATGAGATCCAATTATGGTTGCCCTGGGTGTGCTAGGGTGCCCATTCACTTTCCATCATTTAACATAATGATATATTAACTGTTGAGTCCTAGATTTGTCCCACGAGACTCAATTAAGGAGAGAAATATAGAATGATGGTTTTGCAGTTAATCAGTTAAAATAGCTTGTTTATTATGGTAGACTTTTTGCAGAAAGATTGCTGGTGCACCAAAAGCTTCAGTGTTGCCTCCTTGCACTAAAATTCTACACTCAACCATGAGATTGGGCAATTTATAAACAAAAAAATATCAGTCTTGAAGATGATTTGAAATTCCCAGCCCAGAACACTGCTCTTGTTACCATGACATGAATTAGCCTGGAGAATGATTTCCAAAACATTTTCTGCATAGTGAGTATTGTGGCCTGTTGTGCTATTTCTGAGTTTAATCGAGAGAGTGCTAATTCCACAGCAGTAAATAACTTTCCATTCTTTGCAGTCCTTGCATTCCTTTGCTTTTAATAGTTATCATTAACAATGTTGGGTTAAATTTGACCTATTTGTATTCAGTTGTTCCATGTTCGTCCACTGTAAGTTGTACAGGGCTTCCAAACTTAATATCCTTCTGCCTCCTCGCTCTTCCTTGTACCGTTGACTTGGTTTTGATGACAAAGCAAACTTTGATTCTCAGTAGGCATGCTGGTACCCACAGCCCAGTGTCCTTGCTTTGTTTGATGTGCCTTCTGTTTTGTTGACCATGGTGCCTTAATGGAAACCTCTCACTTGCTGCTGTTGTAACTAAGGTGTTTGGTTCTTTTCCTCTTGATTTTATGATGTCTTAGAAGAGCAATAGGCCAGAGATTCCTATGCAGGAATCTTGTCTAAATTAAACCATGATTGGAGACTCCCTGACTTGAGAATATTTTTTCCTGGCAAAACGGGACAACTAGAAACCTCAATCATAATGAGTCAAAAACTCTGAAATGATGTCTGAAGCGTCCCATTCAATACTGAAAGAATTGTGGGAACGCCGTACCAAAAATGCCCTAATTGCCACCTTCTTGACGATTTCTAATGAGATGTTAGAACAGAGTGTGATTAATGTAGAAAAGGCACAACAGTCACATGCCTACTTGGGCTCAAAAAAGCGATCCCTTAAGGGTATTCTGCCTTAGAAAATTGTGGTGGTCTGTATATGACCATATGACTCAGCCTCCCATTCTTCTGAGGTTGGTAAAATGAGGACTGTTGGGAACAATATTCTGACTCTGTAAACCGCTTAGAGCAGAGGTCTCCAAACTTGGCAACTTTAAGACTTGTGGACTTCAATTGAAGTCCACAAGTCTTAAAGTTGCGAAGGTTGGGGACCTCTGGCTTAGAGAGTTCTGTAAAACACTATGAAGCGGTATATCAGTCTTATTGCTATATGCCAATAGAAGATGTTCAGATGACTTCCAGGGTTGGGAAGACCTTCCCTTGTTTTAGATTTTGCAGGTCTGGCCTCATTTTTTGGGTAGGACGAGCCGTCATTTGAACAAAAATTGGCTTTCTGTCCTTCTCAGTGTGGCGGTCAAATCCACAAGGCCAATCCCTACAACAATTGTTCTTCTGGGACCGAAGAATAACAGATGCAGCAGAGATAAGGTTCACTTATTGGAATATGAGGGATCATCTTACTCGTCTAACAGAAATAAAGTCGAATAAGCGTTACTTCACGCTAAGCATCCAGACACCACGTTCCACCTTTGGCATTATCTCTTTTCTCTGGACTGATATTCAATCGCCCCCTTTGTAGCAGCTCCTACTTATGACTCCAGCAAACGATCCTGTTAACAGGTTGGCAAGAGTGAATTCAAGTGAATAGCTGTGCAGAGAGGGATTTTAATCTGAATCGGATAAAACATCCAACTAATCAGATCTATAATGTATATATACCAAGAGGCTAACTTCAGGGTTACTATCTTTGCTTTCCTTTTTCTGCTGACAGTGAATTTAATAAATAAAAGATGGTGGATCCTTCAAAGAACTGTTTGTCAACCTTGGGCATTTTTAGGCGTGTGGACTTCAACTCCCAGAATTCCCTAGCCAGCCGGCTGGGGAATTCTGGGAGTTGAAGTCCATGCATCTGAAAATGCTCAAGGTTGAGCAATGTTACTTCAAAGGAAATTGCAATGGGGTGGGAAGGAAAGGAACATTTGCAAAGCAGAAGCCCAATTGCACAACATTAACTCATCCCTTATTCTTCTGTACATTTCAGCTAAATCTTTGATAAACCTCAGTATAAAAACCAAGAGGAAATATTAGTCTGAGTCTGTAAAAGTTGCTCCTTGCTTAAAAAGATCATTCCTTGTTGTGTTCCCTAGCAACTGGTGTGCATGTTCCCATCAATCTTGCCTCCAAAAAGCACGATTATTTCATTCCCTTAATTTATTCCCTGCCTTTTAAGCCAGAAAAATTTTAAAAAAAAACCCTGAAGAATGACTGCTGATATTCCCCATCAGCAGAACTAAATGAGGAATGTACCATACTTTCAGCAGTCTTAATGAAAGGTTTGAGCTTCTTGTGCCCCTGAGTGAGTTCAGATAAGCGACAAAATAACCCATTAAACCCATTTTTTTAGCCTAATGCTATTCGGAAACGTGAGGATTTAGATACTTGTGCTATTAGACAAGCTCTGTTATAATGGATTTTCCCCCCCAGGGCTGCAATGGAAAAAAATGGCAGACCTCTTAGAATTTGCATAGTCCTTAAATGGTGTGTAGCCTTGGTGGTTTTCTTTATTTCAAAGATGTCTCTATATCTAATAGTTTGTCCTCATAGCAAACAGTTCCCACCATTTCCTTCTATTAACAATTTTATCTTTTCCCAACACTTGTTAGGGAGAGTTGACTCATAAGAACATGGGAATAACTCAGACTGATGGCTGGCAATCCCCCTGAAGGATTTATGTGGAATAATTTGTCAGGATTATTTATTCTACCGGTAGGAAATATTTCACTTGTTTTTAATTTTAAGTGAAATATGGGCAAAGTCGGTAAGCTCCTAAGGAAGGCCAGATGGTCCTGCAGAGAATATGAAAAGAGGACAATGTTAACATTTAATAAGCTCCTCCAAATTCATCACACGGACCAAAACAAGCAGAGATGTAATAGAGGAAAACTAACTTTAATGACTCCGCTTTCATGAAAGGAAGGAAGAGCAGATGTTCCCCATGCCTTCTGTTAAATACCATTAGACTTGTCTCTCTGTAGATTGCATAACAGCATTTAGTTCCTTAACAGTATCTATAGAGTCAAGTACTGCAAGGAAACTCAAAATTGGATATAGCGCTTAACGTTGGCTTCATTGATCAGTAGATTTTGCATTTTGGAGTGGAGGGGAAGCTGCAATTGGTGTAAATGTGTATCTTGAATGCAGAAGGAGTAGGTGGACAACCAACATGGAATAATTTGTCAGGATTATTTGTGAGCCACGTGAAACACTCAAAATGTAGCTCAGTGTGTAGCTCAGGCAAAGAAAATTGTTCAGAGGAAGTAACTGTCCTTGAAAATGCTGGCTTCAAGTCCAGTGTGGTGTCAAATCAATATGGCAGCTTGCAAATTTGCAGTTAAAACCGAAAATCGGTGTTGCTGGTGTCCTGAAAATTCACTTGTGGCTTAGGCTTACAGTACATACAGATCCTGGAGCTTCCTGACACTGAAATTTGTTGGCATACCTAATGACACAGTATCCTGATGTATGATGGTCATTTCAAAAGCCGACCGATGTCCCTCCCCTTCGCCATATGCTTTGTAGATTCGGCTGCTAAATTGCTTTGACCTTTTTACATAGCCAGTAACCAACACTGGAAGGCAAAAGCCTCTCCTGCGTTGCGTTTCAGCTCCTGGATTGCCTGGTCTTGCCCATCTCAAAAGAGACAGTGTTAGATAAGTCCGGTCTGTATGCTTTGGAGTGGGAAGGGGAAAAAAAAAGAATTTCCTGAACTAAAAATCAAAAGAAAAAACATGCATACAATTTACCTCTGGTATAGATTGCCAGTACGGATTGTGCAGGAGAAGAGAAAAAAATCAGTGGTTCCAGTGTTGTACATTCAAGGACTAATATTGAATACCTGCATCAAAAAAGCTTCATTATTGGAGTTTCATCAAATGACAGTTGCTGTATCTATTTTTACAGAACCTGGGAGTCAAACTTGGGAGGTTAAATTTGCCTGTAGTGCTCTTCTGTTGTTTCAGTCTGGGTCAAGACAGGACAGCTGATTTCTAAAAGGTTCAGGACTTGCCTTTTGTTTGGTTCTGCAGATATCTGCGGCCTCGGTGCAAATTTCGAAATTGCCTTTTGCATTACAGCCCCAGTAAGAAGGAAAACTGGTGTTTCCATTCACGCATTTTGCAGAACTGCAACCTAATATTTACTTTGGACTCGGTGCGCTTCGTAAATCAAGAATAACAGAGTTGGAAGGGACCTTGTAGGTCATCTAGTCCAACTCCCCCAGCCAAGAATTAGGGTTCACTGTGTTGTGTGAATCCAAGCCGCTTTGTGTTGAACCAGGGCACCACCTACCATTTTATCAAACAGAAAAACCAGATATTTTCTCCCGTTTTACCACTTTTTTTGGAGGGGGGGGGTGTCACCCAGCCTTTAGGCTTTTTACTCGTTTTCCCAATTTCCTCTCATCTGGAAACCCACTGAGTCTCCCCTTTAGGAAAAGCGGTAGAGAAGCTGCTCTGAATCTCCCCCCCCCCCCGTTGCTTCTTTTGTGGCCTTTCTTTAAAAGAGATCTGAACAATGACTTACTGCTGAATGACTTCCAAAGGCCCGATTTCAGCATTCTTCAAGTTAGTTGCTCTGTACTTCCTGTTGCTCAATAGATCCTACATAATATTAGCCCTTTTCTTCATGAATCATTGCAGCTCTTGATGCAAGCTACCAAGTCACTTTCGGTTACTCATAAGGCCTAAATTGGCATTTTGCGTCGGTCATCACCCCATGTGCCTTTTTCAGTAACATGATCCTTGGAATTAGAAAGTTCTAGGGGGGGGGCAGGAAGAATACATGGCATATACATTCTTTTTCTTAACAGTTAAATTCCTAATGCTGAGTGACTCAGACGGTTGGGGAAAATATTCCAGAATGCTTAATTTTCAGCTAGGACAAAAAAAAACCGGGTTTAGGACTTCCAAAGTCCTTTGATCAGTGCTTTGTTCTAAGAGGAACAAGTTTAAACTTCTTTTTGATTTCTGAAACAATCATTTTACGAAGGTGTAATGGAGCTTGTGGAAATATTGACATGCTGTCAGAACAATGAGTTAGCTTCAGAGAGGTGTCCCAGTTTTAAAGGGACGTCTTCCAGAGCATCTAACATTGTCTTCCGAGGTATATTTTAGGATGAGTTCCAAGATATGCAAATCCTCAGTAAAGCTGGCTTGGTTGTGGCTTAGACTGCTGTGTGTCCTCAGACAATTGCTTCCTACAAAATACATCCTGGTTAAGTAAACCATTATTTAGTGTGGTGGGTAGTTCTTAATTAAAATTAACGCCCTTTTTGTTGTAAATCAGGAAAGAATGCCAAGCTAACTTTTGAGTCCTGCTACGGGAGAATCCCACAGTCATGGTTTCAGGGACCCTCTAGCCTTAACTATTAATTCTCTCTGGCTTTACATGTAGTTCATTCTTGATCCGGGGAAGCTGCTGTTCACTACAAAATGATGGGATCATATATTGGATTAAGCCATTAGTTACTACAAGTAAGCTTGCTTGAGCCAAGTAGCTGGAATAGCACCATAAAATACACCATCAAATGATGGTTTCCTAGAATCCCAAACAGAGGACTTGGTGGCTTAGCACACGTTGCGAACCAGACAAAACCACTTCCCCCTTAGATCTTGATGAGTCTTGAAAGGGAACAGAATCCCTCGCCATCAGAAGCACTCAAGATTTTGGAAGCCAGCCAGCCAGCCAGCCTCAAGTTCAAATAGAAAGGGGGTCTTCAAATAGAAAGAAAACGCTCGGCTCCTGGAAATGGTGCTGGGGTGAGCAGCAGACCATAACTGTAAGAGAGAGTCCAGTGGCCTGATAGATCAAATCTGTCTGCCATTCAATTCTTGGCAAGCTGACCAAGCATAAAAACACTAGTGGAGAATTTGCTCTCTGTTAAATGCTTTTATCTTTAAGCAACCCACACGGATTGTGTCTCCTGATTTTGAAGAGGAGCTCCGTAGATTGCCACGTAGGCTATCCTTAGGAAGGGGGTGATTTATTAACGAGGACTGCCGTGATGGTATTTCTCTCGGGTTTATTCTAACCCAAATGGGATTTATTTACAGCGTATATTTGTTTTGAAAACAAAAAAAGCGACAGGCCTAATCTGATCCGCAAATTAGTTTAAAAGCAGCGAGCTACTTGAAAAGCGCAGGTGAGGCAATTACTTCCTGGTAATCGAATTGGCTCCTCAGGTGCGCTCAAGTGAGTCAGCAGACATTTTGGAATTATGCAATCGCTCTGGGAAATCACCCACGGAATAAAACGTAGGGCTAAAATTCCAAGTTGTCGTGCGGAAAATGCCATCGCATCATGCCTGTTGACTTCACCGAATTTTCTAATCTCTCTTGCAGGTGTTGGCTTGGTTTGAAGAAGGAGAAGAAACAATCACAGCCTTTGTAGAACCTTTTGTAATCTTACTCATATTAGTTGCTAATGCAATTGTGGGTGTGTGGCAGGTAAGCAAAGACGTGCTCGGAAAAATTGAAAAGTCATTGCAACACTTTTGCTGTTTTGACAAGTTGCTTTATGTCGCTTAGAGTCACGATTATATTTATTAAGAAAGTTGAAAGCAGAGGCTAGGCTCTGAAATTAGATTAAACCTTTGTCATTCTTCGAGAGTTGCTGGATGTTGTAAAGATAAGACAGGATCCAAATAACCCTGTATCTAATTCAGTCCAGCAAAAAGACTTTGGACTTTTTCATGCTTAACCATCAATTGTATCTTTCCTTAGTAAAAGCAGTGATGAGTTCTTCCCTCCGTCAGAGAAAAGGGACTCTAGAATGTCATTGATAGAAGTTAAAGTTGTGTGGATTAGGTTATAGGCTAAATCTGTGAAAAACTGAGAGCCACCAAACATTTTAATTTATTTGGGAAATGTCCTGTATATCCAGTAAGTGACGCCCTGTGCCCTTTACCCAAGCCACTGCATCCACCAATATATATCAGGGCGCAGCCGATGTTTGCCTTCTCTTCCTACTCAAATTTTCCATGACAGAATATCAAAACAAGTTATGAGGATAATGTATTAGAGCGGCATTTCTCAATCTTGGCATGTGGATTTCAATTCCCAGAATTCCCCAGCCTGCAGCCTGGGTTGACCTCTGCTTCCCTTTGCAATGATGCGCCTTGCTGCCAACAATGAGTTGGGCTCTTGTTTTGTGGGACATAACACTTTGATACTGTGGTTGGGTCCTGCCACTGAGTTATACAGTACTGAATATTAATAGCTTGCTTCCTAAATGCGAGTGACATTTCTGGCATGAATATACCCTTATTTTTTTTTCTTGGTCATATTTCATCTTGGTCCTATGAGAAAGCCATAATTTGCCCATAATACATCTTTCATAGCAGGGCATTGTTGCCATAGGAACTGGAGGGTGCCAGCTAAGGTGGTATGGGAGCACAACAGAGAGGAAGTTTTAAAATGATGAAAATAATTAATAAACCCCGAAGCCTCTGCCCATTAAATTAACGATTTAGAATTTAGAGCGATTTAATTTACAGTGGATGCCTTGCAAGAGCTGAAAGCTGAGAGGCTTTTCCTGTTAGATTTACGTCTGTTAAAAAAAGACAAATTATTGCCAATCCCCCTCAGTACTGATATGAAACACCGCCTTTTAAAAGCAAGACAAATTCTTGGAGCTGAGTGAAGAATTCTTCCAGCACTCAGATGAAAATGTAGTTGTTATGATAGAACAACTGCTATAAAAGGCTTTAATATTCACTAATCATCTGTCTGCTAACGTTGGTGACAGTTTAATGTTTCTTGCTTCTGAAAATGGACGGGGTGACTTAAAAATGCATTTCTTCCCTTGATAAGCAAGAGATTGAAATCACCTTTTTGTGATTACCTTCCTTAGTCTTTCTCTCCTTTTTCAAGAGGTCTGTGACAAGCGAAATATCTGCGAACATACATCCCTTTTACACGGATATATTTCCCACTTAATTTGGGTTCCACATCTCCCAAGTGTAACAGCAGAAACCACGGGGCAGATGTTTCTCATTTGGCTGCTGGCCTTTTCAGGGCAAACTAATAATTTAGCAAGGTTTTAGCCGTAAAGTACAGTTGTATTGTCTCAAAAGCCCTTGGGGCTCTTTCAAAAAAAATAATAATAATTGAGGAAACTGCTCATGAGGCATTACAAGGTCCTGGTCTAAAAATCCCAACTCTACCGCTGTGTTGTGTTGATAGCAGGCACTTTGTTAGCAAGTCATGAGTGTGAAATGTGTTGAAGTTGTGGGAACAATTGTCCCACCACACTGCTATTTTGGCCTCTCAATTAGAACAATGAACACACACTGCCCGAGAGGACCAAATGCTGCAGGGAGAGAAAGTATAAAGGAACTTAATTACCAAGTTGTAACTCTTGAGTTGTCCAATTTATCACTTACCCATTTAGTCACTTTGGATGAGAGTTATTTTAAGAGAGATAAGAATCCGCAGTTAAAAGGGATCCCGGCTGTTGGGTTATCTCCTTTTTGGCTTTATGCACACAAAAAAAAAAATGTGCATTTAGGCCGTGCATTTGACAGTGAAATTTTGCAGGCTGCAGCAGCAATACGATCCCTTCTCTTTCTTTCTGCCAGCGGATGATCCTAGATTATTTATTAAACGGCGAACTTGGAGGCCAGCTGCTCAGCGCACTAGTTTTTAAAAAAAATAAAAAAAAATAAACGTAGAATTACTGAACCCCTGCTGTTGATCCTGTTGGTTTTAGGAGCGAAATGCTGAAAATGCCATTGAAGCTCTTAAGGAATATGAACCTGAAATGGGAAAAGTTTATCGACAAGACAGAAAAAGTGTACAAAGGATAAAAGCAAGAGACATCGTCCCCGGGGATATCGTGGAAGTAGCTGGTGAGGACCTTCATTTACTACATAATAATGGATTTTCAAATGCTTTTGTGTGTGTGTGTCGCTTCTGTCTTTTGAGCTACTGTCGAGCCTGAATTAGTCCTTGACGTGCGTTTAAAACTTAGAAAGCAAGCAGAAGAAAATCGAAAGCTGGGTTTTGGCTGCATAGTGTTCCCTTCTTTCCCAATAATAATAATAATAATAGCATTAGATTTATATACCGCCTATCAGTGCTTTTTACAGCTCTCTCTAAGCGGTTTACAGAAT
>JANHJO010002897.1:65272-76372 GCA_032468235.1 Pseudoxyrhopus heterurus
TATATACTGTATACACACACACACACACACACACACACACACACCTAGTATTTGCTTCTAAGGTTATTTTGAAAACCAAAGAAAAAAGTGACAAGATTAGATGTTGATGGGCGGTAATACTTTTCAAAATCCTATGCAATAGCCAAGGAAACATTCTCCAGCTTTTGTTTAGTGGTTTAAAAGGGTGATACAGTTACTAACAGAAAAGCGTGGGTTTTTTGTGGAGAAAAACTTTTCCATTCTCTTGTGTTTTTGGGACATAATACATGACAAAGTGACAAATGGATTCACATGAGTTCCAGTCAAGTGTTACAAAATTCTGTGAATGGGTCACTATATGAACATTGTAAGTAGATCAGCCTCTCCATAACTGGGCTGTGAAATTATCTGCATGGTAGAAAAATTTAATCTGAATATTTAGACCAGCCTGATATGACAAACCATTTGACAGGAGAAACTTAGGATTTTGTTTTATATAAGTTTCATTAGTAGAGGTTGCGTGTTATTTATCAACATAATAGGTAGTCTTTGCTTAATGACCAATCACTTAATGATTCAAAGTTACAATAGAATCAAAAAAAGTTATGACATGTTCTTGAACTTACAACTGCCCCTCCCCCCCCTGAGCGATTGCATTTTGAGTGCTTGGCCATAGGCTCTTACTTATGACCAGTTACGTTCCACAGTCACGTGATCACAATTTACAACATTTTTTTAATTTTCTGACAGAAAACAGCAAAAATTCCCATTGGATATGGTGAGTTTGCTTAAGGACCACACAGTTTGATCAATGACTACATCAGAGGTGGTATTCAGCCAGTTCTGACAGGTTCGGGAGAACTGGTAGCGATAATTTCGATTGGATCGGATCAGCAAATACCACCTCTGATTGGCTGATCGCATAGCCACGCCCACCAAGCCATGCCCACAGAACCGGTAGTAAAAAAAAATTAAATCCCACCACTGGACTACATGGTTCATTTAACAATCATGGTGACTCACTATATAGCTATTGTGAAAATAGTCATAAAATTAAGTTGCATCACAGGATAACCAGCTTAGTGGCCACAACGACTTACAACCAAAATTTCAAAATTCCAATTATGGTCATCAAATGAGGATTATCTCTAATGTATTTCTCCATCACCAAGTAATTGAAATATCAATGTCAATTTATTGTATATGTTGGATTATGCCCATCCTTTAGCTTAGTGTTTCTCAACCTTGGCAACTTTAAGACACATGGACTTAAACTTCCAAAACCCCTATGCTAGATTGGGAATCCTTGGAGTCGAAGTCCACACATTTTAAACTTGCTAAGGTTGAGAAATCTGCTTTAGCCAAAAGATGTCCAAGGCTGGGAAATTTCAAGCAACTATGCCATCTCTCTTGCATTCCCTTCCACAAACCTTCTTCAAAGAAATAGGGAATTCTCTAGAACAATGTTTCTTAACTTAGGCCAGAATTCTGGGAGTTGAAGTCCATCCATCTTCAAATGGCCGAGATTGAGAAACACTGTTCTAGAAGAGACATAGAGAACTACAGCACAGCAGGCTATGGAAAGAAACCAAATAACTAAACATTGCCCTCATTCTATAAAATATTTAAAGGTAATTGTGCTTTGCAATTATCTTTAATATTTTATAACCTGAAATAAGGGATATAAAAGAAACATAAGAAAGTTAAAATGCTGCTGTTGCTGACCTAATTTCAATATATAAAGAATTATTAGCCTGAGTTAGTGAAGAAATCAACAGGAATTCTTATGAAATGTAAGATACTAAAAATTTGGAAATCACACTCCAAAATTAGTAGCTTCTGGACTTAGGAATAAAAATAACTTGGAATATATAATTAAGAAGAACACTTTGTCTAAGTAAAATTACAGGCAAAATGTACTTATAGAATAGTCTTTATTTATGCATCTAACAATTCTGAGGATAATGAGATCGGAAACTCATCAGATGAAATAAGAACTAATAGAAATCAGTTTAAAATGACAATGCTGTAGGCATAAATAGTTTTAGATCAGAATATTACAAAGGGTTTTTTTAATCTACATAATATTATGGTATTTTATTTTATCTTATTTTCTTCTTATGTACACTGAGAGCATATGCACCAAAGACAAATTCCTTGTGTGTCCAATCACACTTGGCCAATAAATTGATTGATTGATTGATTATCAAGTTCCTGTCTCTTTCTAACACATCCAACTTCTGCTTATTCCTAAACCCAACAAACATCTTCAACATGTCATCATATCAGTGTATATTACTGTAAATCACTTTAAAATTTACTGCCTTATTGGTTAAATATATTTTAAGTGATTTCATATATTTTGGTCAATATAGATATTTACAATGTATATATAATAGATTCCATCAGAAAGTATTTAATACAGTGCATTATAGTAAAGGCGACAGAATTACCGCATGACTTCTCTGCTGCTTTCAAATGTCTTTAAAATATTTGATCAAGTGTAAAGTTGTTGTTTTTTTAATTAGAAATGGGATTTGAACACTTCATCAGCATAATTAATCAGTTATATTCAACAGCACCAGCAGTAATTAGCACTAATGGATTAAACGTGGATGTCTTTCAAATAAATGGAGCAAAAAAAGATGTCCATTCTCATTATGAATTTGATTTTATTATATACAGTATGTTCTAGCCCAGAAGATTAAGAAGAATATGAATACTGAAGGAGTTAATATAAAACAAAACATCAGTAATAAATATATTTGCAGATAATATGCTTATTTCCTTAAACATCCAAATACAAATGTATCTTAATTGCAATTTTAATTAAGTTCCATGAAGTAATATATTTACAAGTTAGCTTTGATATATCTTCCACTGTATTAATTAACATCCACAAGCTATCATGGAAAGTAACAGCTTCAAAAGTAGCATGGCTCCATATTGATTCCTATGGATGGAGATACTTAAAAATAACTACTTCAAAGCCTAGGCCAACTAAAAATATAATTTTGACTTTTTTCCTGAAAGTCTTTTATTATTCTTGCTGAGTACAATAACTGCTGGTATAATAATTACATTTCTTATAATTTTCTGGTTTTGATATCACTTTATATTGCACACTTCTTGGTTGCATATATGGCAAAAATATTTTAATTTGATTACTTGAGGAATCAGCTCACCCCACTGGGACTGGCCTGATCCACCCATGCTGGCCGAGGAGATATGCTGCAGGCCTCGTCAGTCAGGTAATTGTGGTGGGTCTGGAGCAGAAGAAGAGCCTTCTCTGCTGTGGTTCCTGCCCTTTGGAACATCTGACCCTCCTGAGGTGAGATTCACTTCTACCTCCTGACCTTCCACAAGAATCTGAAGATCTGGCTCTGTCAGACGGCTTGGGGACCCAACATCACATTGGAGGAGATTGATGAATTAAGAGGCAATCCCCACTTCCCTCTCACACGTCCTCTCTCTCCATCTTCTAACTATAATTTTATTCCGATTGTGATTTCCATTTTTATTGTTCTAAAAATATGTATCTGTTGGGATTTTAATGCTTTGATGCTGTAAACCACCCATTTTGGTACGAGATAGATAGCAAATAATTGTAATGAATAAAAATAAAAATAACTAAATTAATAAGTAGGTATTTCTAAAAACCTCTAGGTTTCAATACAATGGACATTCAGAAAAACTGAAACAATTTAAGCTTGTCAACTAAGACAATTTAAAACAAATCAAATAATGTTCAATAGCTATATATTGAATAAATATTGAATTTACTGCTGGCTAGGACAGTATAGTGTACAGAGTATCTACTGTATCAAATCCACATTTAAAACTTTTTTTCTGAAACTTGGAAAATATGGAAGCAACCATCCCCAATCTGTTCCTATTCTTTGATCCTACCTTTTTAAGCAAAAAGACATATTTGTTATAAGAAATATAAGAAATGGGAAGATAAATGATCTTATAGAACTACAGATTTAATTAAATAGAAGCTCGGTACTGAATATCTAGCAAAAGATATCAGATAATCAGATATCAACCTAGTTTCAAAGGAATTAAGATCAACCATTGCTTCTCTACTTACATAGATTATTTTCAATTTTTTAGAAACATTTTCCTTTTTAGTTTGTACATAGTAGAAAGATCAATCATTCCTTTCTAAAAATAATTGATCTCATCAGTTAAAAGTATCAACAAATATAGAATATTGTACAATTACTTTAATTACAATATATCTTATTAGTCTTCTTCAAATTTAATTCCAAATATCAGCAAGCTGTCAAGAATTAATCATTAAAATATTCCATTGTAATATCACAATTCATTCAAATTATAACATGTTATTGTTCTTTAGAATGGGTTGGCAGATTGACAGATACAATTCTAGCCAGATAGGTATCCATTTAATTGTAATTAGTCCACAGTTTTAGTTATAATATCATGGAGTACTTTATCAAATGCTTCGCTGAAATCAAGATATATGATGCCTATAGCATTCTAATTATCTGCTAATGGTTATCCAATTTTTTTTTAAATAATGCCGGTCTGATAAAACTATCCTTCACAAACATTTGCAAATTTTTATGGGTCTCCACATTGTTCTTAGGGTGCTTACAGATTGCCTTATGATCTGTTCTAAAATTTTCCCAGAGTTCAGAGACAGAAAGTCCATCTTTGTATGAATCCACAGTACAGGAAGTTGGCTGAACGGACCTGGAGTTTCTTTATTCCATTTGAAACCAGCAGGATTGTAAGGAAAATATGTTGGGTGGTCAGGATTTCTCTGTTATGTTAGGAGTGGGGGGGCAGGGAGGACATGCCGAGCTTCTACGTAAGGCTTGCAATCAAGTTAATATGACACATGGCCAACCTATAGGAACCTCTATTAACTAGATAGCAAGTAATGTGCAGGAAATCCATTTTTTTCTTTTCTTGTCCTCTCATAGAAATGTGCTTAATACAAAAGCAACGCATCTCCCTGGATAGCCAACATCCAGTCATGCATATACTGAACAGTTGGGGAATAGCATTATTTACAGAACCTCCTTTTAGGTTTGATAAATGATGGCTTAACTTGAATTTGAATAGAACTTATTATTTTCTGAAACCAGTGTATTAACTGTTTACTATATTAATTTCCAAGTTCAGGTCCTTCAAGTTAACATAATGTAATCTCTTGCCTGCAGTAGTGAGAAAAAGAAGAATTTTCTATTTGTATTAGAATTTCTCTTTGCCCTTGTGCAGAGGTTGAATTTAAATAACATGTCATCCTAAACTCTGTTATCTGCCTCATTTCTAAAGTCCTACCAATGTTATCAAGACACGTTACAATATTTTTGCTTGCGAGTTTAAATCTGAATGGACAGACAGATTGAATTACATAAAGGTAGCCAAACTTTGTGTGGTGGCTTATAGGTTCAGGGGGGAAAAACAACTTTGATTGCTGTTTCTTGATATAAAAGTACTACTTTCTTTTTAACTGTGAAACTACGATCAATCCGTTTTGCGATTTAGATCTGGGTTTCTTTGTTAATTTGAGTCAGCTTCTCGATGTGATCATAGAGTGCAGCATGTATCTGAATTATAATTGACCAAAACAAACAAATCCATCTGGCTGCGAGGGGAGTCATATAATGAAAGCAGGGTTGTGCCCTTGGAAAGCAAATATCATCCTTTCTTACATGCATAATGCAAATGAAAATTACGAAACTTGCATTACAAAGATATGACATCATTTTGGACCTTTGGACCTTTGAATACCAAATGACTGATCAACTAGAATTTGACTAGAGTCTATGGAGGAGTAGCCACAGGAAGAATAATCTCAAATTAAATAGGAATAGAAACATGGGGATGGTTCTGCCATTCTTACAAAAACATGTTCTTTTTCTGGCTTTTCTGCTACTGATTTTTAATTGTACACATTGGAAGGCATGCATGATCCTGTGCAGGACATTTGAAAACCAGTTGTAAATACCCCATTTTAAATAAGGCTTCCTACTTGATATGGTAGAATTGTAGTACTAGTGTGAAGGATGCAGATGCAAGCAAGCTCATTAGATCAATAGTGCTCAAATCCCACAGTTAGCAGTTGGCTGAGTTGGAGTGAGTTCCTTACTGATTATTGCCAATGCAATAAGAGCATCTTTGTCCAATTGTGACAATCCTGGTCATCCTTGCAAAACTCTCTCTTCAAACTCCACATCTTCAGCATCCAGAGCTTGATGAAGAGAAAATTCCAATGACCAGCAATAAAGCCAGTTTCGTCTAGAGGTTAAGGCACTAGGCTAGAAAACAGGAGGCCATGATTTCAACTCCCACCTTAGCCATGACAACCAGCTGGGTGACTTAGGGCGTCTCTCTCACCCTAACCTATCTCACAGGATTGTTACTGTGGGGGAAAATAGGAGAAGGAAAAAGTGTTGAGTTATTTGTAAACATAATAAAGATGGAATATAAATAAATAATAATAATTAAAATATTATAACTGATATACTATGCTGCTTCTGGTAAATGCTATGAATGTTTAGTTTCTGATTCCTTCTAAAAATACCTACTGGTTCTTGATATACCATGATCTTACTTTTCTTCTTGCAGATGTTTCACTAGCAGACTATATACAGTAGCATTGTCAGTGTATGAGGAAGTGTAATGAGGCTGTATACATGAGGTAGACTTGTCCTGCCAACTGTGATTGTTTTTTTTTTAATTGCTCTTTGAATAGGTGATTATTTCTTCCTTGACTGTTTCATTTCTCTGAATGTCAGTTAATAGGTGTGTAATGAGAAAGTATTGTTTAGGGCGGGGGTCCCCAACTCCTAGTCCATGGGCTGGCCCCAGGCAGTGGCGTGCCAGAAACTGGGCCACACAAACAAGTGAAGCCCCGTAAGAGCCTTGATGGTGCAGCGGTTAAGAAACGCTGTACTTAAGTAATTAAGTATTCAATTCCCAGCTGCCTGCAATTTAGCAGTTCGAATTCCACCAGGCTCAAGATGGACTCAGCCTTCCATCCTTACAAGGTAGGTAAAATGAGTACCCAGATTGTTGAGGGCCATAGGCTGACATTGTAAACCGCTTAGACAGGGTTGCAAGCCCTGATAGGCGGTATATAAATACAGTGCTATTGCTATCTGCAGGGTGCAGGCAGCATGCAAAACCATGCCTCCTCCAGTCCATGAAAAGCCCCTTTCCATGGAACTGATCCCTGGTGCCCAAAAGGTTGGGGGGACACTGGCTTAGGACTATTTGCCCTGTTCCTTCACCTTAAGATACTTTTTTTGGGGGAACTTATATCAATGTGCCTGTTAATGGCTGATTTGTGGGGTCCTTGGTGGTCTCTTTCTTACAGATATTTCTAGAAACATCATCAGTATTAGAAGGGAGTGAGTTTTGCACTCATTTTATATACTAGTGGCTTGCCCTGTGTTAGTGGGAGTAGTCTTGGTGGCTGCTTGATTAGACTGCTGTATACTGTTAGCTTATTTGCCTGCAATAGTAGTTCCTTGATTTGGGTATTGCTTACTTCTTGATTGTTGGTCTGATGTTAATCTTGGTGTTAATCTCTGCTCATCTGGGTATTATTTGCCAGTGAGGAGATGTTTTAGTCTTTTTGTTTCCTTTTGGACATTTTGATTGCTTCTTTGGAGTGTTATGTAGATGTTGTTTATATCTATGCACCTGTTGATGGCTGATTTGTCAAAGTACCAGTCTTCCAGGAATTCTCTAGTATTTTTAGACTTGACTTGGTCTAGTATGTTCACAGTTTCCCAATTGAAACTATGGTTACGTCTGTCTATATGCTGTTAAATCAAAGAGTTTTCATCATAGTTGGTGCTCATGGATGCAATCTGCTAGTCTTCTACTTGTTTGTCCTACATATTGGAGACAGTAGTCCTTGCATTCTTTGTTGTAGATGATTCCTTTTTTTTCTCCTGGGGCTGCTGGATCTATTTGTTTACTTAGGATGTTTTGGAGTGCTTTAGCTGATGCCATATGGTTATAATACTCTGTTGGTGCTTTTTGGCTGATTTGTCAGAGTGTCAAGCCTCTAGGACTTTATAACTCCCATTTTAGATATAAGACTTCCTACTGGATAGAATAGTATCCACTATTGCATGAATAGGTATAAATTACTCTGAAGGCAATTCTAAATATCACAAAAATATCATATTCAGTCTATATGTTTCTATCAAGAAATTAAAAATAACATAGTAATTGCCATAATAATTAAATGCAAAATGTCATTATGTCAATTATATTTTGTCCTACAAAATAAGGAATAAACATCACAATGTTGCAATTCAGTGCAAACTAATCAAGTTCTCTTCACAGCAAAGTCCCTAGTCTAAAATAAAATGTCATTGTTCAGTTTAGAGGAAAAGGGATATACCTTTAATTCAAGAAAAAGACAGCATACAACAGTAATTCAGGTCACAATAATCTAATCAGGAGGCATAAAGTGGTGAGTTTTTGTGAATAGAGGTGATTTCTCTAGGATGGAGGCTACATCTGTTTTTCACAATCCTCCCTTGTTTTTCTTCAAAATTGGTTTTGGGGAAAATTTTAAGGACATGTGAAGGACTAAAGGATTTTGAGAACATGTAAAGGAAAAGAACAAGTCTGTCCCTACAGTTTCTTTACATCGTATTAGATTCAACCCTTTGTTATTAAAGTCTGGCACAAGTTTATGTAAAATATTTATTCTTCTTTGGAGGGCAGGTGGTGGGGAAGTTATTCAATTTACTTAACAAGTAACTAAAGAATGAAATATGGTGATTTAGTACACTATACACTAAAGTACAACTTGCAAAAAATGAATATCTACATAAAGATAAATGATAGAGAGAGAGACAGACAAACAAATGATTGATAGATGATTGATTGATAGATGACAGATGCACAGGTATGGAATAGGTGTTACATGGTTCAATAGTAGTAACTGTGAGAGGGATCTTGGAGTCCTAGTGGACGATCACTTAAATGTGCTACAGCTGCCAAAAAACCAATGCAGTCCTAGGCTGCATTAACAGAAGGACAGAATCAAGATCATGTGAGGTGTTAGTACCACTTTATAATGCCTCAGTAAGACCACACTTGGAATATTGCATCTAGTTCTGGTCAACACGATATAAAAAAAGATGTTGAAACTATCGACAGAGTGCAGAGAAGAGCAAGAAAGACGATTAGGGTACATATGAAGAACAGCTGCAGGAATTGGGTATATCTAGTTCAATGAAAAAAAGGATGAGGTATGACTGTGACATGATAGCAGTGTTCCAATATCTAAGGGACTGCCACAAAGAAGGGGGAGTCAAGCTATTCTCCAAAATACCTGAAGGCAGAACAAGAAGCAGTGGATGGAAACTAATCAAGGAAAGAAGCAACCTAGAAATAAGGAGAAATTTCCTGACAGAACAATTAATCATGGAATGGCTCGCCTTCAGAAGTTGTGGGTCCTCCATCACTGGTGTGTTTTTAAGAAGAGGTTGGACAACCACTTGTCTGAAAGGGTATAGGGTCTCCTGGGTGAGCAGAGAGTAGGACTAGAACACCTCCAAGGTCACTTCCAATCCTGTTATTCTGTTATACTACATAATACATTAAACCTGATAAGTAAATACCTTGACTTTTTTTTAAAAAAAATCTGTTTGCTATAGCAATCAAAGATTGAGTGGAAAGTATCTATTGTTAACCACAAAAAGATTTTCGTAATGATTAGTAGCTTTCAATAGTCTTTACATAAAATGACATCAAATATTACTAGATACTGGTTTCCCATATTAGGATTTTTTAGAAGTAGTGCTGCAAATATGCTATAACAGTACATTACATCAATATTTAAAACAACTTTATAACAACTTTCACTCATTATTTTTGAATCTGAACAAATGAATGAAATATTATTTCAGTCATCCATCACTAAGAAAACAATCTGAAAATTGTGCCTATAACTCATGGTGTTTCTTAAACATTAGGCCAAATTCAATATAGTACAATCTATCTGTGGTTGAGTGAAAATTGCCCTTCATTAAAAAAAAAAATCCTCCATGTAGTTAATCAATTTTTATATCACTTTGAAATCTGTTCCTTGTGGTATGTGCTGTTAATACAATAACTCATTGTAATTATGAGCATACTTATTAAGCATGTAGATAATGACATTAAGTATTAAATTTTGCTAAGCAGAGTCACTTACACCTCAGTGAAAGTTAATTAACATTGTGAAGAGAACAGGCTGAGTTAGGATTGGTCAAATTTATTATCTTCTCGTATATATGTGCAAGATTTTTTGTGCAGGTTTTTTGGGGGAGGGTTAGGGCTGAATGTATACTTTTATTTTATTTTATTTGCTTGTTTTAATGTTTTGTATTTTATTTTCTATGATAAAACAATATTTTTTTTAAAAAAAAAGAATGATAATGTTTTTTAAAGTCCGGTTGGATTCAGATTGATAGTGTTTGCCACCCACCCTCAAATTGCCTGTAAACTATAGTAGCATAAAATGTGCTGACTTATTGCCGACATCCTATCCTGCCACCGTTGCAATGTTCCAGCTTGCTGGCAAATGATAGTATCTGGATGTATTGAGTTATTGTTTGCAGCAAAAGCTATTGGTGGATCCCTCTGAATTTGTTTTCATTCTTTCATCCCCAGTCATGCTCAATAGCAAGGAAAGATCTACATCAAGCAATGCAAGGCAGGCACTTCACTTTAGCTCTTGTTTTTTTTTACTTCCCAGTGTTTTTCCACAAGTTCAGACTCTGCTTTTTTTTGGATCAACCAAGTGATGACTTTACTCTAGCTCACACCACTAAATCAATATAAACCAAGTATTCTGCTTAATATATTTTGTTGTTGAGTAATGGGATGATTAAGGGAGCCTTCCAGGAAACAAAAGTCAAAACCAGAAATTTCAGAACAAGGAGGGATGTTTGTGATTATTTTTGTAGCATCAAATTAGTTGGGGCAAAAATGAGATAAAGGGGACAAGAATAGGCAAAAGTCCTGGTGATAGGGAAAATTAAGACAGGAAGAAAGGACAAATAATATGTTCAGCTCTGCTTCAGACTGTAGGCCAGGGGTCTTCAAACTTGACAGCTTTAAGACTTGTGG
>JANHJO010002898.1:33359-44898 GCA_032468235.1 Pseudoxyrhopus heterurus
GTTCGGTGCTTTTCAGTATTCTTGCTCTTTGCCTTGAAAACGGATTATTTACTACTTTCTGTGAACTTCTCTGTAGTTGGACTTTGTTTGCATTCCCCGGTATTGTATATTATTTTCAGTTACCAGATTAAGAACTGTGTCTCTGTAATTATCTTTGAACTCTTATCCACTTGGCAACTTTTCCGGACTCATTAGACTTTGAAACATTCCTAGTGGATGTTTGGATTTAAAAAGGCTTTTGGTTCGTTTGCACAATAAAGGGTGGTTGGTGCTTTAAAAACGAGCTTTGGAGCATGTCCTTTGCGGGGAAACAGAACATACATACACACAAACATTGTATAAACATACTCACATATATATGTGAATATATATACAGTACATATATATGTATATATAATTTTAGCCATTGTCTATCCACTGCAGGATGAAGGTCTCTTTCTCATGTTTCCAACCAATACGATTCCTGAACTTTTTTTTTTTCCCAATTGGGCTCGCAATACTTGCTGATGTCATCAATCCATCTTGTCTTATGTCTTTTTGGTGGATGCTTTTTATCAAGTGGGATCGATTCTATGACTGCCTTGGTCCACCTGCCATCAGTTCTGCTTGCTATGTGACCAGTCCATTTTAATTCTTTTACTGTCTTGATGATATTGTATACTTTCCCTTTTTCTGTGAGGTGCCCAACAACAGGTCCACGCAAACAACCAAAGCCCCATCCACGGGATGCAGGCAGCATGCAAAACCACACCCCACCATTCCACGGAATAACCTTTATCCCTGGAACAGGTCCCTGGTGCCCAAAAGGTTTGGGGCCACTAGTGTTCTGTCCCACGCCTCAAACGCCCGGATCGACACCAATTTAAGCAAAATAAGAGCTTTATTTTACAAACAAAATGAAACCAGCAAATGTAAATGAAAAAGTCCTTTTAAACAGCAAAAGCTGCAGTTCGCCAATTAGCCTCACCAGAGCTTGTCTTCGTGCCAACAAACTAAATGAGGCATTCAAGGTCAAAGAAAACACAGGGAAGCAGCATGCCGAGCAGATTTCAGGATTCTAGAGAACCAGGAAGAAACGTTGTTTCCAGCAGGGTGCTGGTTTTAACCACATCCCCTTATACTCTTTAGGGTGTGGTCCAATTAAGGGTCAGCTGCAGCTTGGCTCTTCCCCTTCCGGTGTCGCCCCCTGCGTTCTCTTCTGCTCATGAGCCTTCTCACTCTAGTGTCAATCAGAGATTCAGATTCCCCCTCATTACTGTCCAGCTGAACCTGCTCCTGTTGATCCACAGAAGGCCCCACCTCTGCTGGCACACTTTCAACCAGGGACTCTTCCCTTGGCTCCAAGATAATCTCCTCATCAAAGTCAGACTCACTGCTTGACTCTGCAGCACGCTGCGGAATCACAACAAGCTGTACTGTTTATGTTTAAGGCAGACACCAAAAATCCAAAAGTTAATGAGAACTTGCTAACTCATATTCTCCAATTATGTCATCATCTCATAGATTGGTTTTCAACATGATTTTTCCAAATATTAAACAATACTTAATATTAAAGAAATCAGAGGGCACTGGTTTTATTGCAGAATCTATTTATTACCCAAGAAAGGACAATATTATTTGTATCAAATTTTTCCCACTATCAAAAAAAGGTGGTTACCATTTATCACATATAACTGCAATGAATAAAATTCAGATACTCTACATTTGAAGCTGAGAGTAGTTAAATTAGGTTGATGACACAATCTCATTCATACCAGTATTGTTGTTGGTTTAGAGTTGTAGGTTGTATTTTTATGAAGATATCCCAGTGATTTTAAAAAAAAATGTTTTTCTTTCCTTAGATCAGGGAGAAGATTTTCCCTTAGGGGAAGACATCCTATTTCTAAACTTGCCTATGTTGAGATTCCGTAGACAAAAATGACCATTTCCTTATAATTATGAAACTGCTTCAACATCAAGGCCATTCCTGATATTCAACAAGTACTCATTTGCTATAGGCAGCATTATGAGAAAGCAATAATCTTATCTGAAAAAAATCTTCATTACAACAGTAAGCACATTCTATTAGTCACTGGCGTAGATTGAACTCAATTGCAGTTCATATTATATTTCCTGAACCATCCTGAAACTCAGTACAGATGGACAAAATGTATCCTGTTATTTTGCTTCAATGTTATCAGAATTTTTAAAGATGACTGAGTTACACAGAAGCTTGATATAATAGGAGAGAAGCTACATTTGCCTGGTAGTTGAACAACAGATACAAAGCAATTAGTGCCAGTTAATAGAAAACATTACCAAGAATCGTATTGTTATCAATCACATTCCAGTATAAAGCTGGCTGCTTTATTAATGACTGTAATTACAGACTGATGAACTATTCAGATGAAGACTGGCCTTAGTCGGGAAGGAAGGAAGGAGGAAAAGGAAAAAGGAGGAGTGCTCAGTTCTTTTCCTCAAGAATAAAGATTATAGAACTGAATTCCACTTGCATATCTATGACACAAATCCAGTCCAAGTAGTTTATTTTAAATTATAAATATTGCAAAAAAGTAAATTGCTTTGGAATTAAGAATCTTGAAATAGTAAATGAGATCATTTTTCCTGACCTAGCAAGATGCAGCTTCCCACCTATTATCTATTATTACTTGCATGCAGAAAATTATTCTCTTTTAATAAATCTCTGCTCCATTAAAACCAAGGCAGCCTTGTTTAAGAATCAACATAATGCATTATGGGAACTAGCACAGTTATTGAACAAATCTGTAAAAAAAATACACTACTCACTGAAATAAAGCAAAAAATAAAATAAAGCAAAACACTGGTTTATTGCATTTTTAATGTTAATTCAATATTTGGGTTAAATATTGTTTTTTTTTTAAATGCACTACAAAGGGTAAACTTAATAAAACTTATAAAAGTCACAAAGCTTTTATTCTTACCCAACTGTATTCTATCATATGGATAACCATTCATCTCCAATATTAAAATATCCCTATTTACATTTATTAATAAAAATGTTGAATAACATAATTTAAGTTAAAGGGTAATGTCTTCCTTGAATCAAGCTTGCTGTCAACATGAATGCATCCATGTTATTATCTGGCGATAGAAAATATGTCATTCTTTATTATTATTATTTTTTGGAAAAAGACCCTTTCCAGCTTCTTCAGAAGCAAATAACACCTTCGAGAGATGGTGTTATTTTCCCAAGAGCAGGCTGTTAGACAGGAACCTGAGATGTTCTTCAACAGAAAGCTCAGAATATTTTATGGAACTGGTTCATTACATCGTACTGTAATACATCTTCACTGTCAGAAAGCTGGAGTTTTCCTAGCAACTGTTCTAGTTAAGAGAAATTCTTGGATATCTCTGTTTTAGATTTTCTTTTTTTTCCCTTTGTATAAAGCTTATTCCTTCTATTTTTTCTTTTTCTCCAAAATCATGGAATTTGATACATGAAATATGAACCAAATATTTTAGATTAGCATTAAATAGCCAAAGAAGGTTAATTATAATTCTGAGCAGGATATTAATTAATATTTTTCTGCTATTTTTCCACTTTTAATTAAGTTTGCAAAAAAAGTTAGGTATATCACTGCAGTTATATTTAGATAACAAGACCTTAAAAAGGAATTTTTGAAGAACACTTGCGAGAAATCCTATTTTGTAGCTATTTTAGAGAAATAACTAAAGATATGCCAGCCATCAAGTACTGACTTCCTTTGTTCCTTTTGCCTAAATTAATATATGACACAGAGAAAAAAAATATGAACTTCATTTTATACCTGCATTTCTTGCCACATCTTTTGTATACATGTCAATAGGCTCATTCAGAATAATATTGCCTTTCATTAGATGTGTTCTGAGCAAACAGCAGTCTTTTATTACCTGTAGTTTGTAATATTTATATAACATATATATTTTGTAAAATATTCTATCAATATTTACAGAAAAGAAACCCCCAGTTCCTTGGAATATAAACTTGGTATATATCTATGTCATCCAGATCTATATCTATCTGTATATCTTTATCATAAATATCACCTATATCCATATCCATCTACATCTACAATCTAGTTTTATGTCTATATTCATATATCATCTATCGATATCATCCATATTGGAATATTTCAGACAAATCTGAGCACAATGATCCCCCTTTTTTGCATATAGAATAAAATAACATAGTTGGAAGGGACCTTGGAGGACTTCTAGACCAACCCCCTGCTCAGGCAGGAAAGCCTATATCATTTTAGACAAATGGTTGTCCAATCTCTTCTTAAAAACTTCCAGTGTTGGAGAATTCACAACTTCTGGAGGCAAGTTCTTCCACTGGTTAATTGTTCTGTCAGGAAAATTCTTCCTAGTTCTAGGATGGTTCTTCCTGTCCTGCCCTCAGGTGCTTTGGAGAATAGCTTGACTCCCTGTTCTCTGTGGCAACCCCTGAGATATTGGAACACTGCTATCATGTCACCCCTAGTCATTCTTTTCACTAAACTAGACATACCCAATTCCAGCAACCGTTCTTTATGTTTTAGCCTCCAGTCCCCTAATCATCTTTGTTTTCAGAGGAAAAAAAGAGCAGGTGTTCATGTAGTGAAGAAAGTTAAATACTTAGGAATTCAGTTAACAGCAAGATGTGCAACCATCAAAAAAGATCATTATATAAAATTGTTGCAACAAATTAAATTAGACTTGGAGAAATGGAAAAATTTGCATCTATTTGTGATAGGGAGAATAGCTACAATAAAAATGAATATCCTGCCAAGATTATTATTATTATTTCTATTTCAAACAATTCCAATAAAACTAGAAAAAATTTTTTTTGAAGAACTAAACAAAATGATATTAAAATATATCTGGCAAGGGAAAAAAGCAAGAATACAATTGAAACTGCTACAAGATACTAAATAAAAAGGGAGCATGGGTTGCCAGATTGGGAGCTATATTACCAAACCTCTGCACTTGTTTGGGTGAAAGAATGGGTAAATTTTAGATATAAAAGATTATTAAATTTGGAGGGGCATGACCTCCAGTTGAGGTGGCATGCTTTTTTATGGTATGGCAAAAGTAAAATGCATGGATACTTTCAAAGACATTTTGTTAGAAAGGCATTATTGTTAGTATGGGGGGAAATTAAACAAAGACATTATATGAAAATACCAGTCTGGCCTCCACTATGGATGTAGTGATACATCCTAATGTGATTGATCTGGAAAAAAATTGTAAGATATAAGGATATTTTAAATGACAAAGGGGAATTCAAAACTAAGGAAGAACTGACTGATCAAGGGATCAACTTAGCATGGTGGCCATATGTGCAAATACAATCAAGATATGACAAAGATGCAAGAATGCAGGGCTTTCATAAAGAACTAACAGAATTAGATCAAATATTACTAGGGACAAATGAAAAACTAATTAAAAATGTACAATTATCTACTGAGTTTTAAATTGGAAGAATAACAAGTGAAAGAAAAAATGATAAGATGGGCTAAAAACTTTGGCTATTCAATATAATTAGAAAAATGGCAGAAATTGTTTTATATGTGGCATCTACCACCAGGAGATTAGCAAAGGTGTATGACAATTTATCAGTTAAATGTTGGAAGTGTAATCAGATACCAGGTTCATATTATCATATGTGGTAGACATGCCCAAAGGCAAAAAAATATTGGTCTAAAATACATACTTGGTTAGAAAAAATGATAACGTATAGATTTGAAACCAGAGATATTTTTGTTGGGTACATTACCAGATCAGTATGACAAAGGGAAAACATATTTAATTTTACATGTACTAACAGCAGCAAGAATTGTGTTCACACAGCAATGGAAAAATGAAGAGATCCCTACAGATGAAAATGTTATAATAAAAATATTAGAATGTGCTGAGATGAATAGATTAATACTTAAAAGACAAGGAAGAAACAGAATATTTCTTCACATGGCACTTGTTTTATCAATGGTTATCTAATAGAATCAGAGATTAGAACTTAATAAGATCTAAAAGATAATAAAAACTTTTGTATTGAGGCTTTTGTAAGATGGATAAACTAAGTGTATTATTGTTTTGTGACTATTACTTATATGTTTATTATGCTTACTATTATGATTTATGTTGATTAACATTGTATTTCTACTTAAAACTAATTATGTCCAGACAACATGCTGTTCAGATTGTTATGGAATTTTTATGTGATATAAAAAGAAAATGTATTAATAAAACATATATTTTAAAAAAACATATTTTTACATTGTGGTGACCAAAACGGGATGCAGTATTCCAACTCTAATTACTGTATTGTGTTTCACCCCAAAGTTAACAGATTTTCCCAAAAGGATATTTTGACTCCTTTTGACCGTCAAAGTGGGGCTCACCCAGAAGAGTTATTAGTATAAATTCTTTCAAAATATTAGAATGAAAGGCACATTCTCAGCTTTTCTAAGATATCTCTGGAAACGATTAAATGTTACAGTGTTCTGAAATGTGATCCACAGAAATCTAATTAAATATTGGTTATTCAAATTACAAAGATGGCAAGGCAAATTACCCCCAGGCTGGACTGGCAAAACTCACAAACTATTTTCACTATTGGCCTCCTGATGAAAAGCAAATCTGAAAGCTGCCAGTTTAGATATTTGTATTTAACAAGTGAATTTTAACAGAGTCAATCAAAAGAGAAGGGGATAGAAAAGGAAAGCATTTTAGATTTATATTAAAAATGCTTCTGTATGTAATTTTCACCATTTTTCTTTTCCTTTGATGAAGTCAGATTACTGTTTTTCAAAGCAGTATTATTTATATTTTTATGTACTTGAAACACACAACAATATTTTGGTTAAAAACCAAATATCTTGATTAAAAAATCCTGCAGAGGACTACACTATTAGAAATGTCCTATTTATTATTATATATGAAATTATACAGAGAAAGAGAGAGAGGGAGAGAGATGAAGGAACCAAAATTAGGCACTGTAAAATTAGATTAAGAATGATAAATGTGGAAATATAATAATTCGCACAACTATTAAAATCATAGCCTTTATTTTTAACACAGAATCTTCATGCTTTACTAAAAATAAAAATGGCTTTGTTAGCCTACTAATATACCAATTGATATGCATAGAATTAGCATGAAGTTTCAAGTGCTCTGAAAGTAACGACTATAACTTTATTCCTTCATATTTCATAGATGCTTCTCTTCACTCTAATGCCAAGCATACACCTATTAATTTGATGCAACAAAATTAAGTTGGTGCAAGAAGCATCAATTGTCATGACAGGTCCTCAGACGCCTACAGAGGAAAAGTTAAGACTGGGCAGACTAGACCAAGCTTTTGTCATCTTCCACACAGTATATGCGGGAGACAATTAATATTTGCCAAATAAGGATAATGAAGAAATACTCTGAAATGATGAACTAAGGTTAGAACGTTCTGTGCATGCAGGACTTGTGGAATGATGAGAATGGAATGTTGTGCACATGAACAGAGATGGAAAAGAATAGTGGCTTTCTTGCAAAGCACACACCAAGGAATGAAAACAAGTACAGGCTACCTGCTGGTTTCCATCTGTTTAGTTCTGAATTCAAAAATGAGATATAAAGTTCATGTTGCTGAGGCAGTATTTGGTATCATGTTGTTCAGAACAACCAAGTGGATAATACACCCACAATGCATTGACATCTTAGCTTTCTAGTAGGTTTTATTCTATTTTATGATTATTCAGGAAAGGGAAGAAAAGTAATTTGATCATGGAAAGCTTAGCAAAGAAACAGGTAAACTGGGGTTCATTTTAGTAAAGGGTGATGAAAATAACATTGGAAGTTAAGCAATGCCCAAACTGATCTTGGCATAAACTGAAGCATATCACCATCCTGCAAATGCAGGCAAATTGAATGTTTGAAATTCAAACTAAAGAGCAGTCATAATATTCATGATGGGACCAGCAAATAAACTAATAGTCCTGAACTGGAGCTACATTATTAAGTGGTCTCTCAGAAGAGGCCAGATAACAAAGAAATAAAAGAATGTATACAAGTTGAAAGTATATGAAAATGAGAATCGTAAGCGGTATTACTTACTCACTGATCGGGCCATTTCAGGTCTGAATCATTTTTCAGCCAAGGTTTTCAAAGGACCAATTTGCAGGTGTTCTCATGGTTTAGCATGCTGAGCATTGATCTTTCAATCAGATAAGCATTTGCAGGTATTTGCAGTTCCATGGGAACAATTTCTCTACTTTCATTGATGGAAGAAGTTCATAAATAATTAAACTCTAATCCCCCTGCAGATTTCTGGAGCATTTATCTTGTCCTAGTACCCTTCAAGCCTCTGACTTTGCTATCTTGTTTCCTACCCACTCTCCCCCACCCTCAAAAAAAGACATTCTTGATTGCAGGTGTTAGGATTATTTTAAATACAAGCCATAATGCACAGTGTGTCTACACACATTTCAACTTATACAGAAATTTGAAGACATAAATAGTGCAACTTTATGGAATGTTTCTTTATAGAAAATAAAACAAATGGCTATTATAATGGCAAATATTTGAAATATAGAAAATAAGCTATAGTGGAGATACCTTTCTGTAAAAAAAAAACATCATTAGCATCATCAGCATCATTAACATTTATTGCTGTTTTACATAGGATTCTAAACAGGACTAACCCCAGATTTGACAGGATATTTATAAAGTATCCAGTGGTAAAAACTTTTCTATGACATTCCTGGTTACAGAAGTATACTTTTAAACCCATGACCAAGCAAACAGTCCATCCACAGTAAAACAATTAAAATTGGATTACAGTCCTTGGAACCGTGGCTGATACCTGAAAATGATAGGTGCTAATATTACTTTTATTCTCATTTTAGGAAAAATATAATTACATTTCTTCTTAAATTGTCATTTAATTTGATTTAAATTCTTAAATCAAATTGTAAGTTAATATCTAGCTAGATAGCCATGGTGGTGCAGTGGTTAGAATGCAGTATTGTAAGCTAATTCTACCCACAGCCAGCAGTTCAATCCTAACTGGCTCAAGTTTGACTCAGCCTTCCATCCTTCTGAGGTCAGTAAAATGAGGACCCAGATTGTTGGGCCAATATGCTGACTCTGAAAACCACTTAGAGAGGGCTAAAAAGCATTCTGAAGTGGTATGTAAGTCTGTAATTGCTATTCTAATATGGTAAAAATAATTAATCTGTTGATCTTGGGCTGAGACAGTCCTACTGCAAGTCATAGAAGCTCACCAGATGATTACTGTCTTGCAGTCATGTGCGTATCAGGGGTAAATGAAATGAAGGGCATGCTGTTATGTATGTTACCTGACATTTCCAGCTGAACTTGAGATATAAATGTAACAAATTAATACTTGGCCTGGACAAACAATTTGAAGGTTTATGTCTATGGAGATTCTCAGTCATTCAGGTCATGTTGTCCCAAAGTGTTTTTTCAAGAGGCAACTGGACAGAGCTGAAGAAGCTTCTTGGATGAGATGTGAAACACCTTCAAAGAAAAACCAAAAAGTCCAGTTGCTTCTTGAAAAAGCACCTTTGGGACATTTGAAGAGGTTCTTCATTAGTGAATGAAGTACCTCTCATGAAGCTCAAGGCTGTCCTGAGGTCTTTGGATATAGATCATGTGTAGTTCCTTTTTAACCATAATTAGTCCTGAGTTCCAAAAGCTGATTTCCCAGAAGATCTCCCAGTAGGATCTCACTTTAAAGAAGCCCACTACTAACTTTCCAAACAGAAAGGGGCTATAAAGGACAATTTACTGTCTTATTTTGTGGATCCAATTCTAATTATGAACAAAGAATAACTGGGGGATGGAACTTGTAGCTGAACAATTAACTCTCTAATTTTATGATTCCAACAACAGCTTTATATTAACATTTCCTTGCAAAAACCAATAATTGTACAGATTCACAGGCAATAAGGCACAAGTATAAAAATAACTTTAAACCACAGCAACTATTGAACTTTCTAAGAATTAATCCCTCTGTGCATTCTGAGAGGTTTGTTCAGAAATAATAGCCATCCTCTCTGTTACCCAACAGGAGAAAAGACTCCTTAATGGAGAAGCACATTTTGAAAAGTCATTTTAGATGGAGATTAAATGAATCACCATTACAGAAAGAAGCAATAGTGAAGGACTCTAAAAAACAATTAAAGGAATTTTTGAAAATAATTTACATAAAGGCACTGAGAATAATCTGGGATGGTAGTAAAGCTTTTATGTAAGGATAGTTTATATAAGATAATACTGAACTAAAAAGAAGGGCTAAGGTAACACATAGATTATTTAAGATGAGACTAAAAGAAAAGTAGAAAAGTTCCCAGAAAAAAACACATAATTACAGCAACAGTTGTTTATGTTAATAGTAAGAAAGATTAAAATAATGGAAATGGAAATAAACCTGGAAGATGGTTAGCATATAAATTAAGAAAATGTAAAATATATATATTGAAGTTTTAAGAGGGATACATGGATAATGTATGTATACATTTTATTAGTATTACTTGAATTTATGTAAAGGATATGACATTTATTTAGAGAAAATAGATGAATATTGAAACTACCAAGACATTCAGGATAGGTCCACCAAGACAAATTTATCAAGAATTTCTGACAAAAAAAAGAGAAGTTATTAATGGGCCTATTACAATAAGAGAAGTTTACAAGTTTACAAAGATTAGATTATGAAATGTTCCTAGATCTTATGGACTAGATCAGAGAAAGCTTTTGACATATTGAACTGGACTTTCTTGTTTCAAGTTAGAAAAATAAGAATTTTGGGAGAAGTTATAAAATGGATAAAGTCAATTTATACATCCCAGAAAACATAAAATATTGTTAATGATATTCTAACAAAATCATGTGACATTCAAAAAATAACAAGGAAGAATTGCCCAATGTCCCTCTTTTGTTTATTCTGGTTTATTCTTGAATTATTGAATAGAGTAATAAGACAAGATGAAAGGATAATGGGATGAAAAAATTAAAAGGTTACCTACAAGTTAAGACCTTTTTCAGATGACTTGGTGTTGGCTTTGAAAGATCCTTAAAGAAGAATTAAAATACTAATGAGAAAATTAAAAGAATTTGATGCATTAGCAGGTTTTAAGATTGATAAACAGGAAGACAAAGATGTTAATAAAATATGAAGATACAAGATCAAACAGAACTGATGAATAAAACTACTTTTAAGATCGAGAAAAAGATAAAAAGCTTTGGTATTACTATGATGATTATAAATAGCATCTTATTGAAAAATAATTATATTAAGACATTAAATAAACTTAGGAAAGTTATGATAAGATGTGATAAGATAAGATGTGACAATATCTAATTGTCCTCCTTGGAGAAAAGGTCTTTGTTTAAGATGAATGTTATTTTTCTTTTGGACAATACCTGTTTTAATAAATGATGCAGGCTACATCAAGAGCCTTGGCGGTGCAGCAGTTAGAGAGCAGTACTTGTAATTAGTACTTAGCTGCCAGCTGCCTGCAATTTAGCAAGTTCAAATCCC
>JANHJO010002898.1:88542-106565 GCA_032468235.1 Pseudoxyrhopus heterurus
CCCAGTCACATGGCCACCAAGCCACACCCACCCAGTCACATGACCACCAAGCCACACCCACAGAGTAGGTAGTAAAATAAATTGAATCCCACCACTGCATAAATGTCTGCAAGTCAATGTATCTAATGTGCTATCAACCATCCATGTGATTTTCAAATTGTACCCAGTTCTTAATTACACACACTTTTTCTTTCTGATGTTCATTGCGTGAAGACTTCTTCTCAGGCTGTTCTATGAAATGTGAAGCAAGGAGCAGGAAAAATGGCAGGGAAACATCCTAAACAAAATGCCACCTACAGAGATGTATGTTTCAGCCAGCTTTGACACCAAGAATAAAAAAGAACTGTTTTTCTAGAGATGGCCAAAAACTGGATTTTTTTTTTCCTAATAATAGCTCAGAAGCTCAGCTTTGCAGTCTGCATTGTGTGATGCCCAGGGGAGCTTATGTCCTGCAGCAGACAAGCAATATGATCCTTGTGTTATATAGAATTCAGTGTTCCCAGAGCCAAATGCTGGCCATGGTTTACTTTTCAGTGAAAAGTAAGAAAGCATGGATCCCTCTCTGGGAGAGTCATCTGAAAAGGCCTGGCCTTGAGTACTTACATACTGTGCTTTCTATGGCTTGCCAAAATGAGTAATATGGCAGAAAGGAAAAGAAACCAACACGGAAAAGCCCAAGCAGAAAAAATGCAACATTTATCATTATTATAAAAAAAAGATGCAATTCTCCATCATTGACTTAGGGGACAAAAAGTACTGTGACATTCTGCCCAATCTGGCTGTGATTACATGAGTAGTTTTCCATGCCTTAATTTAAAACATCTGACTCAGAATAGGACACTAACTACCCATTAATGGCACTCATATGCAAATATAAATGAAGGGTAGCAACATAAATAACATATATATAAATCAACAAATCAAAAATGATTCCTTGGTATATTTTTTTCTTCCAAATTTAACTGTTATACTATTAATATAGAGCTGTGACTTGAATCTGACCAACAATGTTATATTGATAAAAGATGTACAGTATAAGCCTGATAGGTCTTATATAGCTTTCCTTAAACTGAATTTTATGGCTAGTAACTTAATGAATTCAAAACACACATTCTGGAAAGGCTCAAGCCCTCTCATTAAAGAATAGCATATTTCATGGGTGCCCTCAAGAGTGTGTGTCAAAATCTCCATGATGAGCACATTATTTAACTATTGATGGCCAAGCCATTCTCTACATGCATTTGACATCACCACATATATACTGTAAAAGGAGCAGAGCCTCAACCATGACATTGCACCTGCCCTCTTGCAAATGTTGATCTCTCCTACAGACATTACTGGCATCTTCTCTAATTTTCTCCAGGATTCCAAAATAGGGAAGCTTTTCATCATTCTGAGATCTTAACACTGCAGCTGTTATAATATTCATAAACCCAATCTGGAAGACATATGTGAAGACCTCACGAAAGCAGCTGCAATTCATGCAATGCTATTTATGCATTGTAAAATTCTATTTTTTTTCTAGAACACTCATTTTAAGCCTTCAAATTAATTATTTATCATCAGAAGGAGACTTCCCACCAGGCAAGGCTCAGCAACGCAAGCTGAAAAAGACCTTTGACATAACACCGAGTATCTCCAAACCTAAACATTATCAATGAATACCTCCCATGAATTGAGAAAATATGTAAGGGTTATAGAAGTGCTACATAAAATCAACAGTGAGGTTTACCTCACTTAACACAACATATGATCAACTAGAAACTATGAGCAAAAACAAAGCAAGAGAAATCCCTATAATTAGAACTGAACGCTGAAGGAAAAGTGAGTATGTAAAGATTAAGCTATAATCTTTCCCATTTCATGTTCTACGAGGGAATTTGTAGCAAACTTATAAAGAGATAAGGCAAGAAAATAAAAGAAATAGCTCTGCTGAAAGAAAGGTAGTTCAGATAAAACATGTACTTTATTTGCTTCCTTAATTACTATAACATAGCCTACTCTTAAATTCTTGTTTTACTTTTAAAAAGAACAGAGTCTTATACAACATCTTCCCACTATGAGATCACCCTATCCCAGCACCTGGGGAAAATACCAGGTCTCAAGTGTTCTCCATAAGGTTAAAGAGGGGGACCTGTTAGATCTCCAGGGCAAGGAGATTCCATAGGCAGGGGCCACAATAGAAAAAGCATGAAGCTGATACAGCGATAAATTCGTGGATCCATTCTATTATATACAAGATTACCTATAACCAGAATAGCATCCTATGTTAAAGAAGTACTCATAATCCACAAAGTCCAGAGGGCTCCTACCCTATTAGTCTTCCAGAGGGCTGTGAAAACTTTGTTCTTTAGCCAGGCTTTGGGCTAGGATATAGAGTTGTGGGGTGCTGTGGCACTATGGTTGGAATATATGGTGTTGTGGGTTCAGTTGGTCATATTTATTTTGTTTTTATTTAATGACATTGTAAACCACCTCATATTATCACATCAGCCTTAAACATTTTCTAAGTAAATAAATATGCTTTTTCCCTTTGTATCAGTTGTGTATGATTTGGAGGTAGTACATCTATCTAAGTTGTTGTACCTTCTACTATGTCATTTTTTTAATGTTAAGAAGCTCATTTTTCATGGTATTTCCAAATGTTACCTAGATTTTTATTGAATTTGGTGGCTTCTGGTTTCATTTTTTTAAATGTTAAAAATCTCATTTCTCATGATATTTCCAAATGTTACCTAGACCTTTATTGAATTTGGTGGCTTCTGGTTTCATTCACAAGAGTATTCATCTCAGTTCAGACTTAGACGTTCCAGTTTGGCATTAGAAAGCTCCATGTTTAATGTTGTCTTAAATCTCAAATTCAAAGAAGTTAAAAATATCAAATGGTTTGAGAATAGAGATCAGTTATTATCTGCTTCTCTATACATAATTAGCATTATTCAAGAAGATTAAAGAACAAATTGTGGTCTCATTGCCCTTTCATCTATTCCCTTTGCTCTTCTTGCAGCTCTACAGCCTGGTGGAGACTAAGCATCTGCATGTGGGGTCAGAGTTGGAGCTAAACATCTTTTTCTCTTGAAATAAGAATTTTGGATTCTAAATACTTTTCAAGAATTCTACTTGAATTCTTAATATAGACAGTGATGCAGTGATGGGGAAGAGCCACAGAAAAACTCTACATCACAACTTCCTATAATTATTTAGAATTTAGAATAGGATAGATCTGGAAGGGATCTTGGAGGTCTTCTAGTCCAACCCCCTGCTCAAGCAGGAGAACCTATACCACTTTCAGACAAGTGACTGTCCAGTCTCTTCTTAAAACCTCCAATGATGAAGCGCCCACAACTGACTAGAATTTATGTAGTTCCAAATATAAGCTTCAGTGTCTTTTTGTTACTAATAATGTATTTTAACCTAAGTGATAATAATATTCTACCCATATGAACCTAAATTTAAATATGTTCACAATCACATAGTAGAGGCAACTACAGTGTGTGTGTGTGTATACAAAAATATTAAATCAGATTGCTTTCCATACACACACACATTTTCTTTTGTTTGTGCTGAAACTCCAAAGGAAGTATAATGTTTTAGGGAGAAAAGAAATTATATTTTTTTCCCTAACTCTCTAAGATGACTGCATTAAAGCAAATGTTTTCAAGTCAGTCTGATGTCATGAATCATATCTGTCACCAAGCTGAAAAAGTGATCTTAATTAGAATTAAACCAGTTTTGTACTTATTCATCTACTGAATTAGCCTAAAGCTTCAACAGTAATTATCACCTTTCAATTCTATTACCAAATTGTCAATAAGGAAATGTTATGTAGGTCATTTATGGTTTACTTATTCTATGAAGATATATAAACACATAACTAGACACGATTAACATGTTAAAGCTGCTTCATATGCTCAGAGTAAAACTGAGCAGCTTTGACATTTGCAAATTAATAAACAATATGTCATCTCAATAACATATTTATATCCCAGCTCTCCCTAACCTCAAGATATGTTGGCTAGAAAATGTAATTCCACATACCTGTATCTGAATAGCATCTGATAGAGGAAAACTGTTTTGCAAGAGGATAGAGATAGACTGAGACAGGTAACTGAAGAAAAATAATTTTGATTTGTGAAGATGTCTGAGAAATATTTGTTTAATTTAGTTATCCATATTCAGGTTTACACTTTCACAGAGTTTGCAAAATTCAGTGACTGTATGAAATGTCCAGATATTGGATATTGATTTTTTGCTTTGTACAATGCAGTATAATTCACTTCAATCATAACCTCAACTTTATGCATTAATCACATTCAATGAGTATTTCCATAAGCTCCTAAGGCCACCATATCAATGATATCAACCTTTATTCCCATATATAATTTTAACAAAATACTTTTCTCATCCCTGCATAATTTTCCATTGGCTCTACTTACCTTTCTTTGCTTATTGATGACAGTAATAAGGGACATACAGTCCCTTCAGAAAGACCCCCTTCACTTTTATCTATTTTGTTATGCTGCAGCCTGATTCTACGGTTGTTAATCTACATTCAGTATGCCATAATGACAAAGTGAAAACAGAATTTTAGAAATGTAAACTTATTAAAAAGGAAAAAAACTGAAATATCACATCACTGTTTTGCAGTGATTCTATTTCTTTCGCAATTCAAGTCCCTCCATTTGTCAACATGCATATGAAGCCCTGGGAAAAAGCTTATCTGTAATTTGGAATAGTATATTACTAGTGTATTGATGATACCCAGTTGGAAAAATGTATTCTTGACTAGCTTTTCACAGTATTCAAAGAATAGTAGAGGGACATTATATATGAGTCACCTTGTTCTTTATCTTCAATTATTTGTTACCCCAAGTTGCTTAAAGTCTTATTACACATTTCATTTGCTCATTGTGTGCTGTCACATGTTAACTAAGTTTTATTAAAAAAAAATTTGGAACTGTGTTCTTGAAGACTAATGAATAAAAAATGAAGAGTTTATAAATTGATACAAATCAGGAGATAGTGGCTTTCTCTTCCTCTTTATTCACAACTTTTATAGCTGGATGTTCTAATTCTTACCCTGCTTAAGCTTATAGTAACTTTTTTACATCTGGTAATCTCCATCGTACATTGAATTTTTCAACCTAGTGAAACTGAAAGGCACTACTTTGGGACAGAGACAGAACAGATAGGTAAGCAGCAAAGAAAAAAGATGACCCAGCCACTCCCAAGTTATAGACTTAAACAAGATGCTACAGTTTTACTTTCTATTTATGAATATAATGTACAGTCATGTTCTAATTCTTCATAAGCATTAAAATGAAAAGGATCAGGAGCAGCCTATCTTTATGCAGTAAGTAATAGGCAGGAAAATCATTCCTGGATGTTCTTTTTACCCTTTTTTACTTATTGATGGGGAATTTTCAGCAACCACAGCCTCAGTTCTTTAATTTGGTGACCTTTGTTTCTTGGTTCATTAGATTAATATCTTAACTTTATTTTTCAGAAGATAAAAGAAATGTACATATCTCTGGAGACAAGAGATGAAGACAGATTCTCAACTTTTTTTTTCCAAATACTGCCCTTCATTTTAAAGGATCTAAAGTCATTGTAAATTAAAAAGTGTATAATTAAAATAATTCAAAATAAATATTTATTTTATGCTTTTAAATAAACATGGGCAAATAAAATGGAAACAACTACATCATTTCAGGGTCACTTTATATTGTTCTATATGCATATATAAAAAAACATCTCTTATCAACTAAAACCAGATCATTAATTATGCAGTACAGGACTGACAATAGTTTAGCACATCCTGTTTATAAAACAGTGGAAGCAGAGCCCTAGAAAAGCAAGATTATTGAATCTCATATATATATATGCTTGCCATCATGTATTTCTTTCAAGATTCAGAGAATCTTGGTTGGTAAACAACTTCATGTTGGTTTATGGTCAGTAGTGGATTGAATGCTATCCCTTTGACTTTTTGCCATGGCTCCAATTTGCTGCAGAGTTGCATTATCTGTCTTCAGTCACTTCTATTAGCATGAAATATTTTCAATCGTCCATTTCCTTAGCTTTTATTTGCACAACTGGACAGAGCAGATTTAACACATCCTTTTAAAAAAAGGCTATTGGTCTGCATTGGCCAATTCTCAAAGATAAAAAGGGCCAATTATTAATAGAACAAAAACAGGTCAACTTTACCACAAGAAGGAGAGAAGGAGACATGAATATTTTCATATAGACAGTGCCAAGTTCCCTGAGTGATTATATAGCACATGTGCCTCTTGCACATCAGGATTTTTTTTGGCAAGCCTGCATTCAGAATCATAATGGCATTAAAAAATAGAATGCATGTCTGTGGATCAAGAGAAAAGAAAACCAAAGTAAATGGGAAGCATCCCCTGAACAGGAGGGATCTTTCTAACCTCAAAATGTTCTATTCTTCTATTTTGTTTTTCAGAGGATGTTTTCCTTTTAATGTTTCAAATTGAATAAATTCCCAAAGGATAAAGTAGACCATAGAGGAGCAGACTGGAATTTTCCTTGAATGATTCATATACATATTCAGAGCAGTTTTTTCTAATAAATAAACGTTCCTTCCATGTTGTTCATCCAGTTCTTTCACTATATAAATGTTTTGCAATTTTTGTACTGTACAATAGCTAATAATGAAAAGAATCATTCAATTGTCCACCTAGAATGGCCTCACCCTTTCATCCGTATCTCTCTGATCCAACATCTGAAAGACATTGAATATTTTTAAGATATTTTCCAGAATGCACAAAGTCAGTAGTTTTCAATGTTTTCAATGAACACATAATGAACCACCACTGCCTGTAATTTTTCCTTCTACAAGTTTGTCAGGTAACCCTTAAGCAAAGTCTGGCATCCAACTTGAGCAAACAAATGACAAGAGGTATTATAGAAGAGAAATGCCAGAACTGCATTCTGCAATTTCATCATGAGGGATAAAAATCTGTCCATATACAGGCAGTCCTCAACTTATGATCACAACTGAGCCCAAAATTTCTGTTGTTAAGTGAGACATGTGTTAAGTGAGTTTTGCCCCATTTTACAACCTTTCTTGCCACAGTTGTTAAGTGAAACACTGCAGTTGATAAGTTAGTAACCAGTTGTTAAGTGAATCTGGCTTCTCCACTGACTTTGCTTGTCAGAAGATCACAAAAGGTGATCCCATGACCTTGGAACACAGCAATGGTCATAAATATGAAACAGTTGCCAAGCATATGAATTTTGATCATGGGGATGCTGGAAAATTCATAACTGTGAAAAATGGTCATAAGTCACATTTTTCAGTCCCATTATAACTTTGAATGGTCACTAAATGAACTGTTGGAAGTTGAGGCTTTCATCTCCATTTAATAACTTTAAAATTATCTCTCCCCCCTCCTTCCCCCCTTTCTCTTCCAGTGGTGGGATTCAGCTGGTTTGCACCCCCCTGCTATCAAAGTGGATCCTGGGCACTAGGCCGCAATGGAGAAATGGGAAATGGAGTGACCGGCAAACTTTTGGGTAAACTGGTTGTTAAATTATCTCCTCGCTATCAAAGTGGCAACAGAACGGCCAGCATGAGGGAAGGAGAAGGCCGTTTTCCCTTTTTCTTCTCTCTGCTTCTCCTCCTTCCCTCTTGCCGGTCACTCCATTTCCCATTTCTCCATTGCCACACAGTGCCCAGGATCCACTTTGATAGCAGGGGATGTAATTTAACAACTGGTTCACCCAGGGTCAGGTTGGCCATTGCAGGAGGCTTGTCCCACGTGTGCAGCAGAGTGGAGGATGAGGATGGGCGTCCAACCTGACTCTGGCTGAACCAATTGTTAAATTATTTGAATCCCACACTAGTCTCTTCCATGTATGTATATGTCTGTATGCCTGTGTGTGTTTGTTCTGATGGATGCTGAGTGTGTTATTGATAATCTTTCATGATATTTAAACTATTTTGAATAATGGACATCGCTATATTTAGTGATAATGATGTCATCAGTGTTGTGTGAGAAAATACTTTTTCTAATCATCTTCCAACTCTCCTTCTTTATTGAAATTTCAGTTGCATGAATTCCAAGCACTACATTTCATTTTAAAGGATCTTAAAGTCATGTCTGTTTGAGGGCATTTCTTGAGAGGAAAGGAAAGAAAATGGTGTATTGAGTGATTAGGTATACTTATCACCAGTATGCAGCTTTTTATAAGCTGCTCAGAACAAAATTCTATAACACTGACACTTCATGATCAAAACTTGACTATTTATTGTCATTCAATTTCAAGAAGAATGGAACAACATGCAGATTATGTCTGTTCTGAAATTCAAAAAAATGATATGCTGGGATTCAGTAGAAACAGCATGCCCTAAAAAAAAAGGGGGGGGGGTTCTTTTAAAAAAGCTTAACAAAAGTTCTGAGATTGTTTCCAAGCCCCAAACATGGAATTTCTTAGACCTCCCACCTTTTCTTCTATCTCACTGAAATCAGCAATGACCTGACTGGCTAAGAAAGGTCACACATTGAAATAAATGGTTTTTGTTTCTTGTGCATTAGGATAGCTATCAAACTTGTTTGTCTCTGCCTCCCACCCCTGATTAGCATAAGGTCAAAGAAATGGTTTGAACGCTTCATTGGCTATTATGAGAATTTCATTGACTATTATGAACCAAATGTTCTGCTGACTTACATATTTTGCATAGTCAGCTCTGCAGCATATGCAGAAATTTCATGCAATTTTGATCACCTGCCAATTGCACGCATTTAACATGGAAACTGTTGCTTTTATATTTATTTATTTATTTGTTTATTTGTTTGTTGGAATTTCTATGCTGCCCCATTCCCAGGGGACTATTTGTGCTTTGCTTACACTGTATGTGTGTTATTATTGCATTCTTATTGACAATTCAAATTACAACATGTATTATTATTAGTTAAATTTATATGCCACCTGACCAACAACTTTTGGTGTATACAAATGAAAAAAAATATGGATATAAATAGAGATAGAGAGGGAGAGGGAGAGGGAGAGAAAGGGAGAGAGGGGGGGAAAGAGGGAGAGACTGAGAGGGAGAGAAATGGAGAGAGGGAGAGAGAGGGGAAAGAGAGAGAAATTACATTTATATTTAAGCAAAGGTTAGGCATGTTCTTTAAAACTGGAATTATGTTTCTGACCACAAAAAACACATTTGTGTTAATTCATTTTAAAGTATTTTTTCTATCTACTGTGTGTTTCCTGAGATAATTTCATTTGCCATTATCAGTTTAACATTTTTCTTAATTTTACAATGAGAAAATTGTTTTTTTTACTTGATCTGTACAACCTTTTAAAAAAGAAGAAAAGCATTTTCCGCTTTGGTGCAATTAATTAAGTTTAAATTAAGTACAACTCAGGAAGATCATTGTCATGAGTATACTTCATACATGATTGAAAACTCATCTTTGCATAAATAATAAATTGTATCAATTTTCAACATATCAAAACTCATCATTCATTATGGTGTAAGCTTATGGAATACCTCCACATTATTTTATCTCCATCTATTGGTTAACTGACAAAAGATCAATATACAGTCAAGAATATCTCTGTTACGAAGTCTAATAGCTATTATAATGAGCTTTCATCCAATTGTATCTCATATATATCCCAAACTATATAAAATACCAATAAGTCATCCTATAAAGTCTTCTTCTTTCTTTTTTTCCTACCATCTTCTGTTTTCTTCAAGATTGAGCTGACTCTACAAGTCAAACATTCATGGGTAACATTCAGATTCACAGTGGGGCAGCAGTGGTGGGATTCAAAATGTTTTACTACCGGTTCTGTGTGTGGCTTGGTGGGTATGGCTATGCAGTCGGCCGATCAGAGGTTGTATTTGCCAATTCTCTGAATTATCGCTACTGGTTCTCCGGAACCTGTCAGAACTGGCTAAATAGCACCTCTGTGGGGCAGTGGTTAGAATGCAGTATTGCAGGCTAACTCTGCCCACTGCCAGGAGTTTAATCCTAACTGGCCCAAGGTTGACTCAGCCTTCCATCCTTCAGTGGTCGGTAAAATGAGGAGCCAGATTGTTGGGGGCAATATGCTGACTCTGTAAATGGTTTAGAGAGGACTGTAAAGCACTATGAAGTGGTATATAAATCTAAGAGCTATTGCTAGTGCTTTTATTACTCTTCTGTGAGCATTCGGAAGCATGCTTGGGGGAAAAGTTTTCCAAAAGAACAAGAAAACTGTCCTAACATTATAATCAAAGCCTTGTATCTATGTCTGTGCATTAAACATTGATGCAATCACAAAAGAGGCATGGATTTAATGCTACAACTTGTTTGGACCTTTTTTACATATATATGTCTACAGAAATATAATGTTTATTCAGTCAAACCATAAAGATACTATTTACCGAACATCTATTACATCTTGCCACCGTCTGAATAACTTCACTGATATTTTTTTTCTCAATTGCCTAATGACTTTATTTGTATTATCTTTTCAGAAATAAAGCATTGTTATATTTGAAACCAGATTATGTGAAGGACCATCTTTTCCCAGGTATATCTATCTGACCCATCAGAACAAGGAAACATGTCATGTTATGGGTCTCCTCTTTTAAGAAGGTCCATCTAGTAAAGAAGGAACTTCTCTGTGATGGCTCCTTCCCTGAAGAACATTATCCATGAAGAAATAGGATTGGCCCCCTTCTTTACAATCTTTTGAAAGGCCTTGAAGAACTGCTTTTGCCAAGGGGCCTGAAAACCCAGGATGATATGGAGTGGTTGGTTTTGTTGTTGTTGGGGGGAGGTATTGAGTTTTGTATTGCGGTTTTATTTCTGTAAGTCACAAGAATGAGTTATATAAATTTTCTTAATATCATATCATCATATCTATGGTTAAGAGAATAGTCAAGAATAACAACATGATCTGCATGGTAATTATGTTTGTTGTTATTACATTGCTGTAACATCCATGTGTTTCTGCAGCAAAAACAAAGACTGGATGCAAATAAAGATGGCCTATCTGAAATCAACTTCCACTGAAATCAATGAGATTTAAATTGTACTAACTTTTCATATTGATTTCAGTGGAAACCATATTAAACTAACTTTGTTTTGTTGCAGTTGTCTATAGAGATTCTCAGTCATCTAGGTCACAGTTGTCCCAAAGGTGCTTTTTTTAAAGAGACAACTGGACTTTCTGATTTTTCTTTGAAGACATTTCACTTCTCATGCAAGGAACTTCTTCAGCTCTGAGTGGATAGTGAGGAATGGAAGAATTTATACTCCTTGAAGACAGCTGGTCATTTACATTTTTAGAGAGTCATTGAGTCATGGAGATTTATCTGTGTCTTCAAGGTCACCCGAGTAGTGCAAATGGGTGTGGAGCTTTCTTGGAACTGCTGAAAGGACTATGTTGTAGACTGGAGATAGATGATGTCGTATCCCTTCCTCTCTGTTGAGAGAGGGGGCTGTTCAATTTTGTTTTCCAGTGCTTTGTTACAAATGTGGTCTCAAACTCTCTTTACATGAGCATTTAAAGATGAACATCTGCTGGCCATTCTTTTCTACAGGAAATATGACTGCTATAAAAATCATTCCCATTCCAGGAATAAAATGAATGCTTGAGGACTGAAACCTATAGAATTGTTACAATATGTGCAAGGCAGTGTTTTATTTTGTCTTTTCCTTTTATTTTCTGATCAGCATTCATTACTTTAATAGTATTTTGATGGTATTTTTCTAAGAAGGCAACATGATTTTTGGCAGTAGTTGATACATTTAGTTTTCCACTTAAGCAGCTGGGCCATGTCCACTTGTCCCGGTGCCATATCGCACCATGTTCAAAGCAGCTGAAGACTGAAAGTCTTGCAAACCCACTGCTTAAACACATTGCAGACAACGTATTAAAGATGCAGTTTCAGTATTCAAGGCACTGATCTAGCCCAAGAATCATTTCTTCCAATATTACCGTGCTTTGTGAGAGAGTACAGCTGTAAGGATGGGGCTGCTAAATGTCTATAAAAGCCACTGATTCAGACCCCCACTATGAGGGGGAAAAAGTTAAATTGCTATCTTTCTGTAATAGATTTCTGTGTAGCTTGCTAAGATAATTGTAAGAAATCAGGCTACTATGAAAAGTTTGAGGAACACAGGTGCATTAAATTAAATTTAAATTATCTACAGTTTTTAAAGTTGCTCATCTCCAATGAATCCTAGGTTGAGTGAATTGCTTCCCATCTATGACAACCAGTTCCAGGAAAACAACTACCGGTAACAATACAGATATTTTCTGAAATGTGGCTCTGTGCCAACATCATATGAGTGAAACAAGGACTCCACAACATCCTATTAAAAACTGTTAGAGCTGATAGCTATTAAATATATTTGCATGAATTAATGAAAATTAAAATAAATCTTGAAGAAAACTGCAACTTTTCATAACCATATATTATCACTAGCATTGGGGGGGGGGGAGAGTTCCATTTGTTGGTATTCCAGAACCTACCAATGTATTTATTTATAAAGAAGATATAAAGCAACATTGTCATTGCATACATTACAGGAATATCAGAAAAGCTCAGGAGGATCTTAAGCCAACACAACATATGTGCACACTTCCAACCCAAGAATACACTAAGGCAGAAGCTTGTCCACCCCAAGGATAAAACACCCAGATACAAACTGAGCAACGTGATATATGCAGTACAATGCAGTGAGCCATGTGCAAATCTGTACATCAGGGAAACAAAACAACCACTTCATAACACAACTAGCACAACATAGGAGATCAAACCCATCAGGACAAGATTCAGAAGTTCAGCTGCATTTAAAAGACAAAGGCCACTCTTTTGAAGACAGCAAAGTCCACATTTTAGACAGACAGAATTGCTGGTTTGAAAGAGGGCTCAAAGAGGTCATCTATGTCAAAATTGAACAGCCCTCTCTCAATAGAGGGGGAGAGATATGACATCATTTATCTCCATTCTAAGCACAGTCCTTTCTACAGTTCAAAGAAGGCTCCACACCCATTTGCACCTACTCAGATGACCCTGATGACACAAATAAACCTCCAGGTGGCCTCAATGGCTCTCTAAAAGAATGCAAATGACTAGCTGTCTGCCTTCCATTCCTCACCCTCCAGTCAGAGCTGGAGAAGTTTCTTGGATGAGAAGCAAAACATCTTCAAAGAAAAACCAGAAAGTCCAGTTGCCTCTTAAAAAAGCATATTTGGGTCAAGGTGCCAAACATATCCAGCACACTTTCCTCCTCTTATTTTCCCCACAACAACTCTGTGAAGTGAGTTGGGCTGAGAGAGAATGACTGCTCAAGGTCACTTAACTGGCTTCATAGCTATTAGCTAAGGTGGGATTTAAAGTCATAGTCTCTTGCTTTCTAGTTTGCTGCCTTTATCATTAGACCACTATCAATTAGTGGTGATGGGACTCTGATTATTCTGATAAACTAGAATTGGCTTTCTATTTAGTTTATTTTTCTCCAATTGGGGAGTATATATTCTATCATGAAAATGGAACAAGAAAAATGAAAGGAAGGTATGACACTTGAGCAGGTAGTAATATAGTCCAAACCAGATTGTATCCTACAATAAGTACCTGCTAATGGTCTGAGAAATCCTTGAAAACTGGTGAAATGCCAGAAACGTGGAGGAGGCCAAATATTGCTTCCATTAAACAGTAAGAGAGAGGGGAGAAAGGAGGATCTGGGAAATACTAAGTCTGACATTATGAATACATTGGAAAAAATAATCTGTAATCATTTTTAAAACAATAGGATAATTACCAGAAGTCAGCATTGATTTTCTAAGAGCAGTTCTTCTGAACAAATCTTATCTCATTTTTTAAAAATCTGGTAATCTCCTTAATATATTGTAAAAAATTGAGTATGATTAATGTGATTTAATATATTTATGATTATACATGAAGGTACTGAAGAAAATCAGAAAAATCAGTGAGCTGTGGTGGCACAGTTGTTTGGATGCAGTATTGCAGACTAACTCTACTCACTGACAGGAGTTTGATTCTGACTGGCTCAAGGTTGACTCAGCCTTCCATCCTTCTGAGGTTGGTAAAATGAGGACCAGATTGTTGGGGACAATATGCTGACTCTGTAAACTGCTTAGAGAAGACTGCAAAGAACTATGAGGTGGTATATAAGTCTAAGTGCTATTGCCATTTAAGCAAAGCATGCCTGTGACATTCTGATAAGCAAGCCAAGTATGGGTTGGATAGCTTGCAATTAAATGGTTATACAGCTATCTCAAAAGTCATTCTAAGACACTATTCACTGATGAATCCTCATTAAACTGGAAGGAAGTATAAAGTTCCTACACTTCTATATTTTAATTAATGGTTTGGATAAAGTGGTGGAGTGAGTTGCATATAATACAAAACTAAAATGAACAGCAAAAATAAAAGTCCAATCCATGTTACTGGCTAATATAATGAAATGAGACTTAGAGAAATGAAAAATTCTTCCTTATGAAAATAAAAATCAAATCTACAGATACAGGTTTGTTTGTTTGTTTGATTGATTCAGAAGCTACCTTAATGATTGTAGCACCTTTTGTTCACATGCAACAATATATAGTAGATACAATTTAAAACCCAAGCAGGAAAGAATAATGATCAATAATAACAATAGCAACTTTAACAAGGAACTTACAACCATAAATACAAAGAATCAATCAGTCTCAAAAGCAAGATCTCAAATCAGCCTGCCCCAGGGGGCTGCTGAAAGTGCCAGGTTTTTATGGTTTCCAAAAGGTCAGAAGGAGTAGAATTTTAGGGAAAGGAATGCATAGCAGAAGGTGATGCCTGACTTGGAATAAGCGTTCCAAGAAACCTTGGAACAGAAGATCACTATCGACTGGCTACAGGCAACATATTAAGAAGAAGCTGCAACACATTCAGAGGAAGGCAATGAAGATGATCAAAGGATTAGAAAGTAAATCCTTTAAGAAAGACTGAGATTACATTTGCACATTTAGATGGGAGAAGACTGAAGGGGAATAAGATAGTACTTGAAATTCTGTGATTCTAATAAAAGGCACATTACTTGCTCTAGACAAGGCTGAGACAAACAGACAGACAGACAGACAGATAAGATGAATTTGACCAGTATAAATTTGTGAAAATTTAATTTACTTCATTTTTTACAAGAAGTTTAAATATAAGGGAGTTAGATTGAGGATTATTTTAAAGAATATTAAATATAAAAGTAAAATAGATTTGTTCAACTTTGTCTGTAACAGAACAACAGCCACATAAAATAACAGCTATTCCATTTTAAATCAGTTAACTGATACATTTAGGTTTGAAATTAGATATGTCCAGTGGTGGGATTCAATTTTTTTAACTACCAGTTCTGTGGGCATGGCTTGGTGGGCGTGGCTATGCAATCAGCCAATCAGAGATGGTATTTGCTGGTTCTCTGATCCAATCAAAATTATCACTACGAGTTCTCCCAAACCTGTCAGAATTGGCTGAATACCACCTCTGGATACATCCCTTCATTCTTTACTTATGAATACCTATATATAGGTTGGATGCCTCATCTGTCATCCTTGATTGCTAGGGTTGATTCAGCTGATCTGCCTGGCTAGGAAGGTGATCCTTTCCTTCCTCGCCACTCTGTCCTAAAGTGGCACACTCAGTGTAAGAGGATGACTTTCTCAAATTGAAGGACATATTAATCATTGGTCAAGGTTTTATAAGTAGTCCTCAATTTATGGCCAAAATTGTAACCAGAGTTTAGCTAAGTAAGGTGGTTGTTAAGTGAGTCATTGTAGGAGACAATCAGGTTGAGCCCAAGGGAGAGGTTAAACCTGTCATCATTCTCAAGTCCCTTCACGCCCACAAGAAATCTAAGTCCAGCCACCGTGAATTCCATTGTCAGTCACCTGCCACCAATTTTCTTTGACTGTTAGTAGTTCAGATTCTTGTAGAGAGCTTAAGCTTGTAATAAACCTTTATATTCATTTGAACTGACTGGATTTCATGTCAGCCATGCCCTGTTTTACAATCCTTTTGCCAAGGTTTTTAAGCAAATCACTGCAGTTGTTAAATGAATTGTGCAGTTATTAAGTGAACTGGCTTTCCCCAAGAATCTGGCTTGTTGGAAACTAGCTGGGAAGGTCACAAATGGTGATCACATGACCCTGGGATACTGTGACCATCGTAAATGCATGCCAGTTACCAAGTGCTCAAATTTTGACTGTGGTGATACTGCGATGATTGTTAATATGGGGGCTTGTTGTAAGTCACTTTTTTGCAATGCCATTGTAACTTTGAACAGTCACTAAATGAATGACTGTAAATTGAAGACCTCCTGGAAACTAGCTGGCTAGAACCTCCAAACAACTCAAGATCCATATACAGGTAGACTAAAGTTTCTGAAAATAGACAACATATTTATCAAAGTATTTGACAAATACAAAGTGGTTGCAGCATGTTTATCCTTCCTTTAAAAAAATGCACCCATCTAATTCTATCTAACTTCATCACTGGTATGATCCAAATGAATTATTCTACCAAATATCAAAGGCAGTGAAATTTAAGAATTAAGGTACTGACTTGGGCTTAAAGACACCTAAATTAAGCTCTCTATTTGACCAGAAAGTTCATTGGTGGCCAGTCATTGTTTCTCACCATTGTTAGAAACCCCACACACCCACTTCATGGTTTGTTTCTGTTGCTCCCCTCTGGGAGGAGATTTCGAAGTATTTCTAGCAGGACTAGCAGATTCTGTAACAGCTTTGGTCCCTATGCCATCCATCTGGTAAACTCACAAGATTTGTTTCTCTCGCCATATATACATCAGAATTACATATATACATCAGAATTAAACTGTATTGTTTCTCTGTTTCATATAATATATGTGGGTATATGCATAATTTTGTATTTATTTATTTATTTTGTCATGTTTATGTAGTGTATATTAGAGGTGGAGACCCTTTGAGAGCTGTTTGCAATCAAATTTCATTTTAATATATGCCAATTAGTGTACATTCAAAGTGACAATAAAGTTATTCTAAGCTTATTATTGTAAGGCTGCTACACACACATCTCACTGAAGTCTTTTGATGGGTCTCCAAGCCTGAAAGGCAAAGGGTACAGAGACATATTAAGTATTATTTTTCAGTTGTGGCTCCTTGAATCATCTCTTTCTCAAGGTTGGGCTAACATCATCACTGCTTATATTCTGGAAATTACTTAAGACTGAGATCAAGATCATCTGGGAAATGATGTAATCATCTTTTGTACAAGAACTCATTATTCTTAAATGCATTATTATCTTTATTTTTAATCTGCTTTGTCTACTAAATATAGTTCACTGGGAATCACTTGGCATCAAAGTGGTATAAAAATACAACAATCATCAATCAATGAGATTTTTTAAAAAATAAATAAATAAATGGCATGTACCTCAGGATCTACAAGACAGTAGAAAGATAGATACTCACATCACTATAGTCTCATAGTAAAGGTTCAAACCAATATCAATCCCTGGACCAAGAGTTATAGGTGCCTTGGGTGCAATTCAAAAATGTCTGGAGGACCACTTAAACACCAACAGCATTGGCAATATCACCATTAGTTAATTGCAAAAGACCTCTTTTCTTGGAATAGCTTACATCCTCCAGCAATACCTTTAATATTATTAAACAGCAACATCTGCCTATCCTAGGCTGTTGGCAATAACTTAATAGGTTGAATAAAAATGCCAAATCCAGTCTTAACATCTGGCTGACTACAACCAACAATAATGATTTATTAAATTCATATGCTGCATGACTCTCAGCAACTCTGGGTTGATAGCAAATATTTACCATTATCACCATTTTAGAAAGTCCTAGTATGAATTATGGTGATCATAATTTTGATCAGTCTACCACTTTTCTTTTATATCACATTTTCCAGACCTCATCAAATAACACTATTGGTGTGTTTTCTGTGCCATTTTTAAAATATCCCCAAACTTCAAACTTACAGGCTGAAACGACTG
>JANHJO010002898.1:107911-127519 GCA_032468235.1 Pseudoxyrhopus heterurus
GAAAGAAAGAAAGAAAGAAAGAAAGAAAGAAAGAAAGAAAGAAAGAAAGAAAGAAAGAAAGAAAGAAAGAAAGGTAGGTGGGTAGGTAGGTAGATATTCACTAAATGTCTCTCTAACTTGAATAAATGTTTTCCAGTTTCTGGATACCTTATCAACTAAATAAAACTGGAATGATTGTATTTTATCATGATGGACAATGCACAGTCATAAGTTTGAAGTCCCACAGGCCAGCATGGAAAACAGCTATTCACTTAACATTCACTTAACTTAATACCCAATTTAACCCAAGAATGCCTGGAGAAAGGAATGGTCCAAGGTACCTTCTTGTGGCCTGACCATTAGTGATGCCTCTACCAAACCACCTGGTTTTGAACTGCCTCACTCTGTCTAGACGAAATCAAACTGAATTAGATGTGATATTGGAAGAAGTGCCTCTGCCCTATATCAGTGGAGATGGAAAGTTTCCCCTTATTGTGATTGTGGTGCTGATATGCAAACTATTAAACATATTGTGCATGATTGCCTACAATGTACATACTCTGGTTTCCTAGAAGATCTGCACAAAGCGACACCAGAGACAATTGCCTAGATAGCTGAATTAGACATCCAGTTATGAAGTCACTGCCATACCTGCATAGAAGTTTGTATATAATTATGTGGATTGTGTGTATATGTTTACTTCTGTTGTGTTCTCATCATATGATAAATATTAATAATAATTGGATTTTATTTTATTTTCCCCTATAGGCAGAAAGAAAATGAAAACTGAGCTGTTTAGTCTAGTTTATTAGGGTTTATACCAGAACCATTTAAAAAGTAATAATAAAATAGAAATATCAAATATATGACCTTGTTAAAACAGTATACAAAAACATACATAATATTACTTTGAGTAAAATAAGATATCCCGCTTATGTTCCATCATAGTCAGTACATGAATACGTATATATAATTTGAAATCTCCACTTTCTGATTAGCTAATAAGGGGTAGAAATAATTAAACAAATTTTCTAACAATCTGTTCCAATATTTGAAGTATTAAAGACCTTCAATTATCGTTCTAAGTGTATGGTGAGGGAAGATCCAAAAAGAGGCATCTAAATATAAAGAATATATATTACAAATGGAAGATGGAAAATCATTCAAATGTCAATCTTTGGGAATTATGATTGCTAGACAAAGAGACTGCATTATAAGGAATGTTAAATTTAGATACCCTTAAGTTTAAGTTTTGATGACATATTCATTTAATTTGAGGTGCAACTAAATGGTTTGCCACTGCTTTTTTTTAAGTACTCTTTCAATTTCTGTATATAACCTATAACCCAAATATTTTTGATGATGTACTAATGATTTCCTATGTTAACACTAACCAGGTCTGAGTTTGCTTAACTTTTTAAAATCAGACAAGAAATAAGAAATAAATTGCTCTCTGGGGAAGAAAAAGTTTATGAACTAATAGTTTAAGACATATTGATACTTTGCTTTCGGCAAAGGAAATTCATACCCTAATAAAGTAAACTTGTAAAACTGGCTTTTTGTCTCAATCATCATTATATTAGGAACCATCTTATCTCCATCACATAGACCCATTCCACACAGGCAGCCAGGGAAGGTGTGTTACAAACTCCATCACATAAAGAATTTTGACTGGTGGGGTCCAGGAAGAGGGCCTTCTCTGCCATTGTCCCTGCCCTGTGGAATACCATTCCCCCAGAGGTGAGGGGAAACTCTTCTCTCCTGGCCTTTGAAGGAGTTTGAAGACCTAGCTCTGCCAACTCTCATGGGGTTTGCAGAATAGCTTTCCATCCTGGGAGCAGTTGGTGCCTTAATCTTCCGTCTTTTAGCTTATTTTATTTTTATTTCTGGCCTTGGCTTGTTTTATTTTATTGCTTGGCTCATTCTACTGTTGTACTGCATTTTTATACAGTTTTTATGTTTTTATATTTTTCACTCCATACCGCCTATGTACACCTCACCTCACCTCAGAGTGGGTTGGACAGCACCTAAATTTGACAAATAAATAAATAAATCTTCATGATCATTTTGTATTAGTGGAGGTTATTAGGGAAAAAATTTGCATAAACTTTTCAGTTTAAAAAAAATCTTTGGTAATGAAATGAAATCTTTATTTATTTAAAATGTTTATATAGCCACCCATCTTTCATCCAATTCTGGGCAGCTCCCAATCAAATTTCTGAATAACTGTTAGTTTTACTATTTATTTGCTTTCCAAAATGGAAAAAAATGCACCATTGTAGTACTTAAAATATATGATGTGCAAAGTCTAAATGTTTCAATAGGTATAACTATTCCAAAAAAAATTAACAGCCTTGGTGAATTGATACAATGGTATAAAATTGACACTACATGTATGGAGAGAAAAGGTATTATGAGGAACCAGAAAATGTCAGAAAATGGGCAATGGGATTTTATACGCCAGGAGAAAATATACTTAGGAATGAATTTGGAATAAGAAAAGATTCAGAGGATATAACAGTAGATCAGATCAAGAACTGGGCAATCCTTGGTGCTCTCTGAGCTTGGTGGTTGGCTTGTAGATGTTGCAGGAGTTGGGTACGGCTAGTCTAGAAAAAAGGAGGATTAGGGGTGAAATGATAGCAGAACAGAATAGAATAACAGAATTGGAAGGGACCTTGTAGGTCATCTAGTCCAACACCCTGCCCAAGCATTTCTGACAGATGGCAGTCCAATCTCTTCTTGAAAGGTTCCAGTGATGAAGCTTCCACAACTTCTAAAGACAAGCTGTGTCATTGGTTGATTGTTCTCACTGTCATAAAAATTATCTTTATTTCTAGGTTGAATCTTTCCTTGATCTATTTCCATCCATTATTCCTTGTCTGGCCTTCAAGTACTTTAGAAAATAGGTTGACCCCCTCCTTTCTGTGACTGCCCCTCAAGTATTGGAACACTGCTTTCATATCTCCCCTGGTCCTTCTCTTCACCAGACTAGCCATGTCCAGTTCCTGTAACCGTTCTTCACGTTTTAGCCTCTAGTCCCCTAATCATCTTTGTTGCTCTTCTCTGAACTCTTTCTAGAGTCTCAACATCTTTTTTATAGTATAAAATTGGATGCAGTATTTTAGGTGTAGTATTACTAAGGCTTTATAGAGTGGCATTAGTACCTCACGTGAACTTTATTCAATCCCTCCGTTAATGCAATTTGGATTGCATTGGCTTTTTAGGCTGCCACTGCACACTGTTGGCTCATATTTAATTGGTTGTCTACTAAGACTCCAAGTTTCCTGTCACATTTACTGCTGTTAAGCCTGGGTTCTCCCAATCTATATGTGTAGTTTTGGTTTTTTCTTGCCTAAGTGTAAGACTTTACTTTTCTCTATATTGAATTTCATTTTGTTAGTTAGGGCCCAGTGTTCAAATTTGTCAAGATCCATCTGGATCTTGAGCCTATTATCTATGGTGTTGGCTATTCCTGCCAGCTTAGTACCATCTCCAAATTTGATAAGTGCCCCTTCTATGCCCGCATTTAAGCAGTATTCCAGGATTTGAGAGACCATCACAACGAAGAGGGGCTCAATTTATTTTCCAAAGCATCAGAAGGCAAGACAAGAAACAATGGATAGAGAAAAGCAACCTGGTATTAAGGAGAAACTTCCTAACTGTGAGAACAATCAACCAGTGGAACAGTTTGCCTTCAGAAATGGTAAGTGGTTCAACACTGGAGATTTTTAAGAAAATACTGGACAGCCACCTGTCTGAAATGGTATAGGGTCTCCTGCTTGACTAGGACATTGGACTAAAAGACTTCCAAGGTCCCTTCCAGCTGTATTCCGATTGATTGATTACCTGACAAGGTAACAACTAGGCTGTTGTTTACTGCTTGATTACCTGGTAGTAACTTAGTTTTCTGTAGAATATTATGCAAAAATCTTAGCCACAGTCCCGAGTATAATTTTAAAACCTATATCTTAATTTCTATCTTTCTCTTTCCAAAATCACAATAGTAGGACTAGATACATTTTGAAAATAATTCAGAAATGCTTTGGATCTGGTAAGAGAAGTGCTGTTCTCCCATTTGTTATTCTGGGAGACTGAAAAAAGTGCAGTTGCTTTAAAGAATCCACTAATTAAAGCAAATATAACTTTGAAAGCAATAGCATCCTTTTTTCATATTCACTTGGCAGCCTGAAAAAAATGTAGGTTTTTAGTGAATAACAGAAGAGTTGTACTACGTATGGTTCAAAACACTTCTTCCAAATCATTTTTGAATCACGCTGTGTTTAAAAGCAGAAGCTCTTAAATATTTTTCTTACTTAAATTAGCCTTTATTTAAAAGGCAAAAATGAATAAATTCTCTTCCATCAAAGTGAATATGAACTAGTAGAAATTAATTTCTTTGATACCTCTCCTGCTGAAATGAAGTAGGTACCTCCTGGAAAGTCTGCTGTCTTCCAGCAAGGGGCCAAGAACGTTGATATTTTTTTTAAAAAAATTCTTGCAGGCCTGTTACAGGTTGTCCTCACTTAACAACCACAACTGGGACCAGAATCTTGACTGTTGAGCAAAGGGGTCAATAGGAAGCTCCAAATGCCTATGAGGCTCCAATGGTCTGCATGATGCAGTAGCCACAACTGCCACCCCCAAAAAAGAAAAAAATACTGAATGCCTGAAACCCCCAGGCCAGCTATCTCACTTTCCTGCGTTCCACCATGCCAGCAGATCTTCACCATTTTGGACTGACTCCTTCATGGTATGCCCCAGCCTGGCCCTTTATGCAAAAGAGGAAAGAAAACAAAATTAAAGATAACCACTCTGCAGCAGCATCCTAACATGCCCCCTTTCACTATAATCCTGAGTATGATGGAAGGGATCTACTTCACACTACGTATGCCTTTGGAGCCTCTGGAGTGTTTGTGTTCCGTGGAGCATCTGCTTTGAGGCTTCCCAGGTGTTCACTCCTTTATGGGGGGGTGGCTGCTTTGTGCTACACTACTGGAGCTTCCTGGTCATTTAAGAGCATAGATGGAGGGGAGATAGGTTCGTAAAAGAGTTGCGTCACCCCTGAGTTGATCATAAGTGCAGATGGACTGTCAAGTGCCTGAATTTTGATCATGTAATTGCATGGGCGCTACAATGGCTATAATTTAGGGCATAGGTCTTAAGTCCCTTCATTCGGCCCCATCATAATTTTGAACAGTTGCTGAATAAACAAGGTCTACCTGAAATTTCCTGCAAATGTGCTACAGTGCAGAAGTATGAGAATTTATGCCTGCTGTTTTAATGATGTTCCAAATTTAACATTTTATTGTATTACACAGTCTATTAAATGTACAGTATTTAATAACTATGAAGAAATGACTAATACATATTTTAAATGTACAAACAAGCAAGTAACATACCCAAGGTATTTCTCTTGAAAAGGAAATAGTGGATGTGAAGAGAAAAGAACAAACTAGCAATGGAAGGAGAACTCCCTGAAAGGTAGCTTCTGTCAGAAATTATTAGATATTCCAGGTTCAGCTGAGAATTAAAGGTCATCTCAGCAAATCTGGGAGCTACAAGGTCGTGGATCATCTTTGGTCTCAGCTATCTATACAGGGATTCAGATGTGCTGAAACGATAGAAGGTTAGCTGCGTTGTCAGAGACCACTTGCACTTTTTTTAGCAGGAGTTCAGATCTTGGTTTTAAAGAGTTGCTTTTGGCCTGGAAATGTGAACTAAAAAAGATCTGGCTTCTGTCAGGGCATATCAAAAATTCCCACTGAAACTCTCTACTGACAAGAGAATAGGGGGAAGGGTTCTCACATGACAAATTATAAAAAAGAAACAACCTATGTCAAGAAGATGATCAGAAAACATCAATGATCTGACTGAGCTTCAAGACTGAGGAGGAATTCATTCACATTTTAAAAAGTATTTTATTTAAATATGTACATAAATGTGTATTTACAGTCTGAGATTGAAAACAGTATACTGCAGTTTGAAATAAATTAAAGCACAAAAGGTATCACAAAATAAAATATTAGATATTTAACAATCAACAAGAATCAAAACTAAATCCCAAGTTAAACAGTTCCATAAAATTTGGTGCATGTTTCTTTGTTGCAGTTGTTGTCGAGCCAGTTTTAGCATCTGATTATTGTTGTACAGTAGATTTATCCACTAGCAGAAAAATCTCGGTCTCTTCACTTAGCCTGACAAGATGAGAAAGTATCAAGATCATTTATAGTTGTAGTTTCTAGCAATATCACTACAAATAGATCAAAGGACAGCATGAGAGAGTATTGGAAATTTATTTAACTGACTCTTCCAAGCAGGGACAGGTTGGTTTTCTCAAAGGATTTTATTAGTCCTTACCTCCAGAACCATAGATAAAAAAGGCATTGACCCAAAGGAATGCAGTCCTAATGATAACCATTTTGTTTTGATTAAGATAAACAAATATGGTGGTGAATATCTGTACCTCAGTTGTAGAAGGTGCATGTTCATTCTCTGAGCTTGTGGTTTGGTTTCCAAATGTTTTGTTACTGAGCTAGGTAACACCTTCAGTGGAATTTAGAGTAGATTTTCCTGTTGAACTTGAAGTATGTATTGAGCCATAGATCCAGTAGTTTCATGATGGTTTCTGTGGACATAGAGTGTTCTGTGGTGAGTCATCTTTGTGGATATGGTGTTAGTGAATAGGTGGTGTATGGTTTGTTTAAATTCCGCTGAAGATGTTATCCAGCCTGGCAACAAAACATTTGGAAACCAACTCACAAGCTCGGAGAATGAACTTCCATGAAACATATATATTTGCTGTTTGATTTGATTTGTACTCTCTGTAGTAGAAAGAACACCAAACATATATTCAAAACTAAATACATTAAAATTACTGCAGGATCCAATCTGAGTCAGTCACTAGGACTAAAGGTTTATTCTTCCAAGCTTTTGGGATCATGCTGGAGCCCATCATCAGGGAACTTTTCTCTCTCCAGAATATGTCCACTGGTTTGCTCCTCACATTATATTTATATGATTCCTGGTTGTATGTAGCTTTTAGTTGTTAATTATGATGTTGATGGCTGGCTATTAAGTCATTAATTGTTGTTTTCTTGTGCCTCTGCACCTTTGGCTTCTAAGTAACTGATTGACTGGTGGTAAATCAGCACTCTTTACAGATACTGAACATAGTATCTGACAAGAGGCCTATTCCTCAGACTTTACCATTACTACGGCTATTTTTGTCTCTGCTTGGCCAACAATCATAGTAACTGTAAAAATGAATGTACATCCTTGTTCATTGCAATATGAGGCTACCAATGAGTTTGGGTCTCCTCATCTAACCACTGCTCATGTTCTCACAATTCTCCTCAACCAGGAGCCATATAAATATAATGTGTAGAACAGCTGAGTGCACATATTGTGGAGAGAAAAAAGTTCCCTGATGATGGGCTCCAGCATGAATCCAAAAGCTTAGAAGAATAAACCTTTGGTCCCCAGTGATCAACTCGGATTGGATCTTGCAATATTATCCTGGGACACATATATTTACCTTCATTTGCATTAAAATTACTAATTAATATAATAGCAAAAATAAATAAGTCTATATGTGTGAATTCAAATTATCCCAACAGCCATCCCAAATCATCTTTATTTTAGAAAAATAAAAGTATTAAATTTGTTCATCTGATATATTATCATCATCAGGGACTATTGTTTTGGCCATTCTTCAGTTCTGAGATCAAAATTATATTTTACAATAAGTAGATTGTTCAGGGTGTTCAGTATCTGTAAAATTACTCAGCACTCTCTATCACAAAGCTTCAAGGTTCAAAATAAAGTCTGGTATTATACTAAAGTACTTTATTTTGGCCCCGAATTACTTCTCCTTCTGGAAGATAATGTTGGATATTTATCCATGTAATGCTTTTGTTATAAGGAAACTGAGAATAACACTAGGCTCAAAAGGAAAATGAACTATAAATGTCACATTCACTATACTGGAATTTATCAAGAAGAATGAGAGGAAACTAGACTAGATACCAAGAATGCCCATTTCCCTCTCATTTCAGCAATTCTTTTGGCCAAGAATTAGAGAAGTTTGTCAAGAAAAATTATTTGTTTGCAGCTATAATGAATGATCAACCTTTTCTTACTGTGCTGAAGTCTATCAGCTCCAAGACCTTACTGAGAAAAGTCATCAGATATGGCATAGAGACTCTCCTTTAATTATCCTATTGAATAAAAGTATGATTATATTTCATCATACTTTTAAAAATTATCTTGAATATGTAAATAAATATAATTGTGCTTCATTTTGGTGGCTCATTGAGAAAAAGCAGTAAGAAAGATCTTTGTTCATATGACTCAGAGCAAGCGTGACTAGCAAAAAATATGAGAAAAACAAATAAAGGATACAATGTAGTTTATTTGTTCCTGTTTAGATATAGTACAATTTATATAATTTTGATTTTATTCATGTTATTCATTTATGGAAAAATTCATTTGCAATAGTCTGTCCCTGCAGTATTTGTCATTCAAGATAATCATTTTAGTTGTTAGCATATCATGAACGTTGTTAAAGAGAGGATGATGCACATGGACAGAGAGACATACTGTAAGCAGATCAAAATAAATAAGCTGCAACCAATTTATTTCTTTTCTGAAATAAAGCTATGGTCAATTCATGGGCTGTAATCATGCCTGCTGATTACCTATGGCTGATTCACTTACATGAGTATAGTACTTAAGCATTGCAAGTACACAACAGTTCACTTCTCTATGACTCAGTATGAAAGGGAGAACTAGGCCAGTGAGTATAGCAAGAGAATATGTCCATAAACGTCTCTAATAAATAACTTTTTTTTATCATACAGAATCACAAAAGCCTTTTAGCATGGAAGTGAATGTTCACAGATGAACATGGATTTACTTGCCCATAGTTTATGGATGACTTTGTGTAAAAATAAATCTTATCAGTAGTAATAATATTGTAATATTACAGTATTAATAATATAGTAATAATAATAAATATTATGAACCATTACTATCTTTTCCTATTACTATTTTTTGATTGGAAAAATTCAGCTATGAACTACAAGATTTCTAAACAAAATTCCAAAACTATAGAACTTATAGAAGTGGCTCAAGAAAATCTTAGGACAGAACCACTATGCAAAAAGTTCATAGCAGCTTTGTCTCAAAGGTGTTTTTTCATATGGCAACTGGACTTTGTTTTTCCTTGAAGACATTTCGCTTGTCATCCAAGAAGTTTCTTCAATTCAGAACTGAAGAAGCTCCTTGGATGAGAAGTGAAATGTGTTCAAGAAAAATGCATTTTGGAAAAAGCATCTTTGGGACAACCATGACCTGGATAATTGAGAATCTCCATAGACATGTATAGAAGCTTTGTTTGAGGCTTAAGTTTCCTTTGTATTTGTGATATTCATGTGGTGGTTCTATAAATAAATAATTGTTATGTGGTGTGCTGTAGCTGTAGCTGATTGAGAAAAACCCTGAAGATTACAACAATTTATTCTTACGTGAAATTAACCTCTAATAAACATATTAGAGATGTTAATAAACTGAAGTTATTAGATATCCAATTAAAAATGATATTTTAATGTACTTTTAGACACAATTCTTCAATATTTCTTGAAAATTAAATTCTAACAGCTTATGTGATTATCCTGATCAACCTAATAAATACTTTTTATAAAATAATAGGATTATTATAAAATACATGTAGAAGACAATAAAAGTTTATTTTAAAATTACTTTTAAAATAGAGTGATAACATATTAAAGCAGATTGAGAACACAGGTCTTTGTAGCCTCTTTGGAAAAGGGAAAGACAATTACGTCTTGGTTTCATATGGAAAGGAATTGTATTATGTGGGTCTACAGAAGAAATGTGTCTACCGTGTATCCCAATTAACTGTACTACTCAAAGTGGAAGGATACCTAATAAGATCTCAAATGTTCAACTAATAAGAAAAATAATAAGGGCTGCATTAATTATTTAACTGATGCCCTTTTTCCAAAATGTTCATGAATGGCACGCAAAAAATTAAATGCTATTAGAAAAGAGATTAAGGCAAGCCATAGGAATTGTTAAGAGAGCACAAAATTAAGTGTACCCATTTATCAGATATCTTAATAATAAATTATTTATTTAATAATAGTAATTGGTAATCAAATGGTTATAACATAGAGGAAGATATTAGAGGAAGCAAAGCAATATGCATACATTATGTTTTGTTCAACTTGCTATTTGTTTCAGATATAGTACCCAAAACAACAACAGGAATTTCTCTTAAGAATGCAGTTCAGAAGGAAGTTTCTACGGTCTATTTTCAAGCCACCATGTCCTGTCAACCTGTTCCCTCTCCAGTTATTTTAATCAGAAGTGGCGACAGTTTAGAGGTTTGCCACCACCCTACTCCTATTGAGCCAGCAATATTTGTGGTTAAACCATGACTTGCAATGTCCATGCTATGCCATTTCTTTTGTATCAGTTGCATCAGTTCAATTCCAACAAATTAGATTCTACTTTTATTGCAACCTACCAGACACATTTTCTGTAGCCATCTGGTTAATGAAAACATTCAGACCTCTCTTCTGCTGCTTACTCTTGTCTCTTGGTGACAGCTGCATGGCTCCGGGATGTAGAAAATTGGTATCATTTAGTTGCACTCAGAAGCACAATCCTTAAACTATCCAAATCAGTTTTTTTAATGTCCCCTCTCTTGTGCATTTACATTTCTGTGTGTGTGTAAAACTCCTCATTCTTCAATTTATACCACCATTATGTGATACAATTCCTTATTCCTAGTTAGCTTGAATTCGATTATATTGAACTGGTCCATAAAATGATCTAACTGAATTAGCAAAGTAAAGTCACTCTCATTTATCTGTTGTTTGAAATCAGAAATTTGAAAAAGTTTATATGCCATACAAACTATACTTTGCTAATTACAACTGATAAATTGACCCTGTTACTTCTTTTTTCTTAATTTTGTTTTTATGGATAATACAGATATTTTAAAGTAACCGAGAGGGAATACTATTAGTTATATGTGCTACAGTAGTAATACACCATTCTTCGTTATATTGGTATTTTAAATATCTGTGTATTGAAAAACTGTACTATACCAAGTTGGATGAAAATGTATGTTAAAAAAAATTGAAAATCCAAAAATTTAGGAGAAATAAACATTCTCCTAGTTATATTTTCTCCACGGCAATAAGATTATTTAAACATTTCATTGAACTACATTGGAGCAGGAAAGAAGAAAGGCATCATAATAAATGAGGATTAGATTTCCTTTTCTTATCACAATTAGATGCATTAAAAATAATATATGTAATTATAATATTGTAATGTCATCTTAAAAAGATCATTTGGCAAACTATGCACCACAATCAATAACTATTGATTTTCAGCTTCAATCTTGCCACTGGTTTCTCATGCATAAATCTCATTTGTCAGTGAGAGATATCTATAAATAATTGAGATCAGGATCACCCTTTTGTGTTTAAATACATAATCAGAACCAACTATGCAACTGGAATAATGTATCTGTTGGACTAAATCTTTTAAAGTATTTGACACAATACCTTGTTTTCACATATTCTGGGAATTGTTTCTTAGAGTTTTTAAACATTCATCGCTAAAGGAAAGAAGTATAAAGAGAATCAGACTGGATGGAAATCAGTAAGATAACTGATTATCATTCTGCACTACGAGTTAGTGGTAATAGTACAAGAAAACATTTAATCATATTGTTTTGATAAAGTATATGTCTTTCCATGCACGTTTTCAGAATCTATGTACTCTGAAGATGATTCATGCAAGGTGTCAAGAGATTAAGCCTTATACTGTAGCTTTGGGTTATTAGAAAAAGTGTCAAAAAGGTTAATCCAATTCCACACCATAGGATTCCCCTAGGACTCTAAAATAAAACTTAAATTATACCATCTGGTCTCTGGTGTCTGTTAATCCTTTGCACCAGTGATTAGTTCCTGTTTAGATTAGCAAATAAAAAAGAATTAATGTAGGTTAAAGGTTCTTGAAGCTTGATTCTTTTTCTTTTAAAAAAATCAATAGACTAGGGACACTTAAGTAAGCTTTTAGAGAATGAACTGGACATTTCATCCCAGTAATGAAGAGATGTTGTGAGTCCCTTGGTTCTATAAAATGCATTAGGTATCTGTCTCATATAAAATCAAAGTCACTGGGTTACTAGGGTCAAACACATTAAGCTTCATTTCAGGTCCACATTAGCATCTGAGCCCAAGTACACGAATGCTTAATTGAATATTAAGCATCATCAGTCAAGCCCAGACAAAATAACTCCACTTATCTAAACCTTTCAATTATAATTATTTAATAAATCTGGCATATGGAATACTTCATACCACAATTTGCTAGTTTGTTACTACTGACACCTTAACCAAAGTTGAAGTTGCATAAATCCTTGTGCTGTTTCAAGGTCTCTTATGTGCAAGCGACTCATTAGTTTAATATCAACATTGACCAAATGTTTAATACAAAGGTTACAACTTGGAAAAATATTCCAAGGAGGTGAAGTCAGAAAAATCTGTTTAAAAGGTTTACTTCCATTTTCTTCCCTCCTCCCCTGTAAACAGCCATGTTTAGGCCCCTGATTTAATTTAGTAGAGGAGGAAAAAGTTTGCTTCAACAGAAAATATCAGAAAATTGTTGTGTTAATTTCCTAGGAAACCAATATATGTCTGTCCAAGTTCTATTTTTAATATGTGTTTCAATTAAAACTACAAAATATATGTTCTATTTAATGATCTCTCTCTCTCTCTCTCTTACACACACACACACACACACACACACACAGTCTGTTGTGAAAGCCGTTCACATGAAGAGCCCTGATATGCATAATTTGTTCAGGAATGACTTGCCTTCAGAAGTAGTAGGTGCTTCATCACTAGAGGTTTTTAAGAAAAGACTGGACAGCCACTTGTCTGAAATAATATTTGGTCTCCTGCTTGAGCAGGGGTTGGACTAGAAGACCTCCAACATCCCTTCCAACACTGTTATTCTGTTAGAATGCAACCCAATCCTAACCAGCAAATATCCCAGTTCACTGATTTTCAGTGTTGATCTCTCTACTTGGAAATTGCATATATCATTTTGAAAGGTCTATGATGGGAGAGATAAAAATAAAGGATAAGCTACCCTGATGTAACTAAACCTTCTTTTTCCCCAGAAAACCTAGAGTTTTGAGTACTTGCCATAAACTTTTACCAGATTTCAGGAGTAGAATCACTTAAAGAGGTGTACCAGAAGCAGAAGAAGAACAAAAGAGCAAGGCATAAATAAATAAATAAACAAACAAACAAATAAATAAATAAATAAATATAGACTAAAATAATTAAATAACTCAATTGATTATTGAGTCCATTTATCAAAGCTAAACTAGATAGATTTGCAAAAAACTACTTTTCTACAGACTTTGAATGAAAATGGAAGGGAAAATAAAATAAAAAGGTCTACTTTGGTCAAGAAGCATATATCTTTGTGAGAAATAAAACCTTTAGAATTCACCAGGGCTATCAAACATAGTATCTCCTGTTTGATTTGGTTTGATTTTTTAAAAGAAATGTTCATTTTTGGATCAAAAGCCTTGAAGAGAAATGAAACATTTAGAACTTTCTTCTGAACTTTTATATTCTTTGCCATAAATTGCATTACTGTGAAGAATCAGAATATTGCATAAAACATTAACCATTACACTAGCAGAGACACGTTGGACATTTGTTCAATGAAAGTTCAGAAAGTGGTATGTTTTCATGCAGACTATTTTTCCAATGGGATCTTCATGGACCTGTCGTGCTTTTCCAAGTGAAGCAACCCTTTCGCAAATGCAAGATTATGCTGATATATATTTTCAGTGCATTTATAATTATGTTGTTTTTTTAAATTTGGGTACAGTATTAGACATCAAGGAATGTATATACAAAGTTTCTCTTTCCAATTTTATTCTAAAAGCTGCAGAATGAATTGCAATAAGTAGACAATTAGCAACTGGCCCCAAATCATTCAATCGCTCAACAGCCTAACTGTCAGAATCATACAATGTATTCAAATGAGGTGTTTTGAAAAATCATGTTACTGCAAGTATTCCAGCATCCCTGTCTCCTAAAAGTTCTGCAAAGCTATTCTAAACACTGTACTATCTGCTCATATATGTGTATGTACACTGCTTTGATTTGGTAGTGGTCTCAAGAGAAGCACTGTGTACAGGTACACATGTAAATGCAACAACCAGTAATAGCCAGATGCATAAAGTGCTTTAACATTCTGAAGAGCTTGTACTTCACTTTCATGAATATGCTTTGAGAAACATCTTTGTTAAATACTTTGCATAGACTTATTAATTATTATACTACCTTTCTAAAAAGTATTATAGCCTTTTAACTTCATTTGTAATAAAAAAAAAAGAGATGAGAACTTTGAAACGAGGAAGAAAGAAACTCTACATTAATGAAGCAACAATTTTTGTAATTTTGAGAAATTTCTAGGAATGTGTGAACTATAGTGAGATGTTATTTCATTGAGGACATCAAGCTCCAAATTCTAATGGAAAGACTCATGATGTCCTGTGGCAGAAATATTTCTGTCAAGGTGATTCTAAGCTTTCACAAGCTTAGAAATTTTCTATACTGCAGCTTTCAACTGCTGGACTGCTATACATAAGAAATGAAATCAATTTAAGATGTGCTTTTCCAAATTTCACCTCCTTTCACTAAGCCACTGTGATGGACTGATATCATCTCCACATTTTATTTCTCATATTCCCAATATGTGAATTCACCCTTTTTTTCAATGAACTTGTAAGCAAACTAATTAAGGCAAGCTAGCACAGATCCACTATTTCATCCATGAATTTGTAAAAAAAAAAAAAAATTGTTGACTAGTGATAGGAGCAGAGGGCATGGATAGCATCATTTAAGCTGGCACAAGCCATAAAACACTACTTTGATAGGCAGCAGAAAAGATCAGCAGAGGTTGCTTTGAGCTAGGAATGGCTGGATGACCACATCATGCATTTCGACATTAGAAAATGATCAATGGCTATATGAAATAGAAGTAGGAGAACATTTAGGAGATCATTTCAATATGGACTAAATAAGTTCCAGTATTTAATCCTTATTGAAATGCTCTCGTATTTAGCTGAGAGAACTTCAATTTCAGTGGCTCATAAATCTGCTACTTGACTTGTTTTTTGTATTGATGTGGTGGATAATGTTAGAACTAAATTTATTATAAACAAGCTCTCTTATTTCACATTCTTGTTATAATGTGAATAATTTTGCTTACATTAAACTCATCTACTTCTTGTTCACTGCATTCTATTAAAATCCTTAATTCTTTTGAAACAAAACATATACAAAACATTTAGTTCAAAGTATTTGTAATTCATCTTCAGTTAAACTTGACATTCACAGAGCCTGCATAGAATTATTCTTAATTCTAACTATTTTACATAAAGTGTTTATTTGTTTTAGGAAATAGCTCAATTACATACAGTACAAGACTCCTGAATGTAAAAATAGCCATTCCTAGCCTGCAGTCAATATTAACAGGTAATTATGCTAAATATTCCCAGACATCAAGATATATATTAATATTTCAGCTTGAAAAGAGAGTTATAGGCATTTTTGTTAGTTATAGTTACTGCATAAATATTGGATGTCCTTGTGCTATTTCAAATCAACATATAAAAATTTAACATCCCATTTTTGCAGAGAATATATATTATAAGCTATTCTGAAAAAAATCAAATTTACAGAAACATGGCTAGCAGCACAAAAAAGACCCTTATCTAATTAAGCTAGGGGCTAACATAGATCTTTATCTGATGCAAAGTATGAACTTAGTATCTTATGTTTCCCTCTAATTAAAATTGTGCTTGGAAAAAGAACAGTAAAGAACATAGTAGGTCCTACTGCTAATCCCTGCTCTTAGCTTTCCCTTTTATTTTTATGACAGACAATATTATGACAGACAATTTTATGATAGACGATATTATGGGAAGACAAACTACATTTAGATTTTTCACAATGCCCATTGGGAAATACGTTCTTGCAGAATGTACAAATGTAATTGGCTGGTTTTAATACCAATCAGAAGAAAGCGGCAGCCACTATCATCGAACATTATGCTGAGAGTCAAAATAGCAATAGCATTTTAAATTGCTTCAAAGGGCTTTACTGTTCAAGCCCTCTTCAAGCAGTTTACAGAGTCAGCATATTGCCCCCAACAATCTGGCTCCTCATTTTATCAACTTCAGAAGGATAGAAGGCTGAGTCAACCTTGAGTTTGTCAAGATTGAACTGCTGATAGTCGGCAGAATTAGCTGCAATGCTCCAAGCTAACCACTGTGCTTACAACAAGGAATCACATTTTATGCAATATTTCCCTACAAAAAAATAACCAGAGCGTTAGAATTATAAAAGGGTCTTCAAAGGGAAAGTACAGGTATAGCCACCCAGAGTTGTTTGGTGGAGATTTGGATGGCATGCAAATTTAATAAATAAATAAGTGCCCCTGCTGACTCCTAAAATAGGTGCAATACGATGAAGCTTCTCTTGTGCATCACATTTTTCATACCCACAGCATTAGAAACAACCATTCTGGAATCAGGTGAAGTAGCTCTGAAAAAAAAAGTTTGCCATAAACAGTCCCAATTTAAAGTAATCTTTAATTTTAGAAGCTAGGTAACTAAAGAAAAGTTCACAGTAATGTATCCAATCATACTATCCAGAGACAATCTCTCATATGTATAGACTAAGGTTGAAAATCTATATATACTGACTTGAGCATCAATTGTAGGAAAATCAATAGGACTTATGTTTAGCATAGCCTGAAAGTCCTATGTAGCCTGACCCCATTGTTTATTCAGAGGTTAGCTCAGCTGTCATCGATATTCATTAAGATTCCTTCCTCCCTCTGAGTACACATGAAGTTGCAGAAAAGAAAAGCATGTCCTGAAGCAAAGCCAAAGAAGTAGCTATGGGCCCAGTATGTATTGAAGAGCTTATACTGATGTATAAGAAGACATATTATTATAGTAATTATACCTGTATCTATCTATCAATCATTTTACTCTCTATAAACCGACTCTCAATGCCTTCAGAAAGGAAGTCCTTGAGCTTCTATTTCCAGCTCATAACAACTATACCCATCTACACATTATTAGCTGTTAATCACAATTGTTCACTGCTTTGTTTGCTCTAGAGTAATAGAATGGCATCAGAATGGCATTCTATTGCACAGGAAAGGTATCTAATAAGACAAGGCATAAGCCACTATAAAAAAAGTGGATCATTTGTGTTTCTCCTATGCTCAGTCAAATAAGGAATTATGAGATAATTACAGTAAAACCTCAGTTCGCAACCGCAAACCGTTCCCGAACTTCGGTTGCAAACTGATTTGGTCGCAATCTGAAGCGACACTGGGAAAACAGCATAGAAAGGAATCTTTTTGTGCCCTTTTTGATCACCAACCGATTGTTGAGTTGTGAACCGATTCAAAAATTGGGTGGATCTTTTGTTTGGGAACCAAATTGGTCGCAAACAGAAGCATTCGTGAACCGAGTTTCCACTGTATTGGAAAGAAGAAGGAATATGACAGCAGAAGAGTAGATTTCGAAACTGATTGTCATGGCAGAGATGGTGAAATTAACTGCATTTATTAGAGAAAATGGTTTGGATAAGTTTATGAGAGACTGGAAGCCTTTCTTGGAGTGTTAACAGAGGGCTTTGAAATACACACACACACTCACACGCACACACATATATGGGTTAACAGTTTTTTTTACAGTGAACAGGTATTGGATCAATTTGATTGATAGACAAGAGATTTGTATATTTGAGATATTTGTTAAGAGAATATGACGTAAAACAGTAATTTAATAAGCATAAATGAAAAATGTATAACTATTTGTAGATCCGCAATACAAGGGAGTGAACATATTAGATTTGTGTGAGATACAGGTATCAGCATTCAACTACGATAGAGGTTGTATGTTTATTGTTAATCTTATACACTTTTTTCTCTTTTGGGTCTTGTTCATAATTTTTTTTTCATTCTGTATAAAATAAAAAATATTAAAATATTAAAAATATATAAAAAAGAACTAGGAGGTAATTGTTCAATTGCAACTAGAAATCAAGACAACTTGATAAAATGGACAAATACTATAGAAATATGTATTATTTCATACTAAAGATAACTCATCCATGATTTACAAGCCACTAGACTCCCAAATCGCATTATCATATTTTAGTGGCAAGCCACTAAGGGATAGCAAAGTGTTTTCATGCTGTTTCTGGCTGAAACCGTTTTTTTCCAGCTGTGTGCCTTATTTTATATTTCAGACACCCAACAAACCTGCACATTCCTCCCAAACCTCAGAGCCATGCTGACTGTGAAAATATTACTCACTAAAGTAGCCCTTAGCTGACCAAATTATCTAACTTTTTAAAAGGACAGCTCCAAAATTCACATGTTTGTTTATCTAAAGTATGTCTTTTGCAGAGTTATTTCAGGTGACCAAATATGACCCAGTGATGATCTCATTATGCAGTGGTTGAAACTATTAAGTAGCCATTTCCAGCAATTGAATACATAGACATGTAACCCCACAGTTTGTGCTGGATTCCTTTTACAGATGATTAGTTTCCTAACGAGGAAGCTAACTCCAAGTGACAATACCACCAGATTTTATTTTGAATCGCAAGAACATAAAATACCTGTTCTTAAATGCACTAACTACAGTCATTCTAATTTTCAAGCTAAACTGTTTTGTGAACATGATTGAAAATTATACTGCTAAGTCTCTTTCAGATTAAAAACAAGATTACAATACGTATATAAAAGGGTTTTTTTATTTTACTTGAAGATTTCTGGCTTCAAATGCTAGTAAAACATATTTTCCTTGCTTCAATTACTAATGAAATAGAAAATGCCTTTGTTCCTAGCAAACTCTAATATGCAACATTAAAATTGTTGATCCTCTGTTTCCTGCTTGCTGAATGTGCTCTGAATAATGAACTCCTGGTTTAGTAGTTACCAAACTTGACAGAGATGCACACAAAAAAAGAATCAAGAAATTCAAGGACTCCAAATTTCCACATTTCTTTTAGTGATTTTCACCAAATTTTAGTGATTTTTTTTATTGCTATGCATTAGCATTCTATTATCATCTACGTTCTTATTATTGTAAAGTATCATTAATGCATTTTATATTGTGAAATGGATTACAAGGTACTGATTTAATGATAGAATTAAATTTTGCCATATAATTTTGCCTAAGTGTGTAGATGAGAAAAATATTTCATGCGAAAACTTCCTTGATACTAATGTAAGCACATATCATTTAGTTACAAGCAAGATTTTCAGTGGATCAGTCTGCCTGTCTCTATCTATCTATCTATCTATCTATCTATCTATCTATCTATCTATCTATCTATCTATTAGATTTATTCCATGTTTATTACTTTATTTGTTGTTGTTGTTGTTGTTGTTAGTTGCGAAGTCGTGTCTGACCCATCGCGACCCTATGGACAATGTTCCTCCAGGCCTTCCTGTCCTCTACCATCC
>JANHJO010002899.1:50012-63975 GCA_032468235.1 Pseudoxyrhopus heterurus
TCCCCGCCCCCCAGAGATCATGCAGACTAGCTACTCCAGGGTGAAGTGAAAGCAAACATGGCCTTGTTTGGAAATCTCCTGGGCCGTTTCCCCTTCCCTCCTCCAAAAGGGTTTTGCCGTCAAATGATTCATCACAATCCTTTTTCTGAGCAGCTAAAACCGAGAGGAGGATTTGGAGGGTCCTCTCTGGATTTGGGGCCTGTGTGGGAGGAACCTCCATCTCAAGTCATCCCCGTTTTTTTTCCTTTGCTGTCTGTCAAGGGGCTTCCCTATCCCTGAATTATCCGTTCAACATTTATTGGAACTCACAGCCAACAACTATAAGTAGACAGAGTTGTTTACACCCGCAACTTGGAGAGGTTTTTTTTTTTATGAGCCCAGATACGCATCAGCCTGCGAGAAGCTGACAACACGAAGTAGACAAAAGCCACGGAGAAAAAAAGTCCCAGGGAAACAGGCTGGATGCAGATGAAATGGCACAGCCGAAATCTGCTTTTTAAACAAGCGTCTTGTTTTCTCAAGCTTTGATTCTCCACACACGCACACACACACACACACATCCTGCTAGCTGCAAATTGCACTGCAAAATTGTGGACTAGAGCTGAGGTCAGAGAGACCCTTCCTCCAGCGGGGAGAGAAGGAATTGGGTGGGCAGGGAAGAAGGGAAGGGGGGGAATTCTCCTCTGAGTCGGAGGCCGTGCAAGATGCCAGGCTGGTGCCGAGATTCTTGTCTGGCCTGCTGGAGGGCTTTAATTAATACTCAGTAAAATAGCATTTGATGAGGGATAAATTTTACGACGCAATTATAGCAGTGCAGTAACTCAGCCACCCAGCATCCAACGTGAACCCGCGGCAGTCGACAAAGGGATAGCCGGGGTGGATACAGAGGAGAGGAAAGCAGAAAAGAGACTCAGAAATTATACGAATTAGAGAGGGGACCAGAAGAGGAATCTCGACTCAACCCATCTTCTCTTCTGGGTTTTGTTTAGACGTAAACTGACCAGGAAAACCTTAGAATCTTGTCTTGTAGTTGACCAAAATACATTCCAAATTCATTTCAAAGAAAGATATAAAGATTAAGGCAACAAAATCAGGGCTTCGGGTACTAAAGAAATATTTTTGGGATAAAAAAAGATCATGGCAGTTCTCTCTGCAAAAGCAAGCATGAAATTTCTCTCACCCAGCCTGTCCCACCCCGGTCATCTGGCCTTCCCTTGGTAGCCTCTCCGGTTGAATTCCAGGGTCCTTCTGAGCTTGCAAAAAAACTATCCCGAAGCCCCAGCCCCTCTTCGCGCCTGATGAAGGATGCTGAAGGTCACCAGGGCTTTGACCTTTGAATAAAATGAGTAGGAAAAGGTCCTACTGAGTTCTGAACCGTCTTATGCAGCTTCTTCCTACAACGTTCCGGACCCATCATTTCCACCAGGAAGCATCTGAACCAGGAATCCGGCCAAGGGGGAGATCAGTTTTTGTCCTTCTCCCCTTTCAAGGCCCCGAGAGACTCCATGAAGCAGAGGAGTCCTCGGTGAGCTTCAAAGGATTCAGAAGGTGCCACAAGGGTTGCGTTGAAGCTCCATCCAGCTGTTCTGTGAGTGGGAACAACCTGGCAGGAATTATTTCAGCCAATGAACAGCTCCCAGGGATAAGGCATGGTGGCGCCCCATCCTGTCTTCTCTCTTAAGCAATATAAGATTGAGCGACAGATTATGGTCCACCTTTTCGATTCACACCTTTTCAGGAGTATCTCACTGGTGAAATGTCCTACCACGAAATGTAGGCTCACATTCCCTGTTTGCTAGGAATGGCTGTGCCACCGTGGCTCACCCGTTTTCTGCCCATTGTGAGACCCTAAGATGGCTGGTTTTGCATGACCCGGGCAGCCAAGTTGTGCCGGCCTTGGCTTAATATATGGGCGAGGCTAGAGCTCTGCTGTAAAAAGCAGACCCTGAAAGGAAATCCATAAAGCCCGTTTCAGAAGTCCAAGTTTATTAATTGATTAGAATGGTGACCGTAAATCAATCAATTAAATGTGCTAGGAAGCTGCAGGGCTTATTTCTGAAGGAAGCCACCAACCAGACAGGGGAGCTTTGCATACCAACAAAGGGAAGGGGTGGAAATAAACATGATCTTTGGGGTGATTTTGCAGGGTTTTGGCAGGAAGGAGCACCTGGGAACAGATTTTCTCCTCTCTTGTGGGTGCAAAATGGAATTAACTCGCACGGGTGGCCCACCAGACCCCCCCTTCCTATCAACAACAGCTCCTCCTCTTTCGATCACGGGGTCTTTCCATGGGAGAACGTCCTTGGCTGAGAAGAACCCAAGCTGGTTTGGCATCTTCCGTTCTCCTCTTTACCAGGGAAGGTGGAGTGAACATACCTCCATCCTGTTTCTCCGCCTGGGGGAAAAAACCCAGGAAAAATGGCTTTACAACCACATCAGGATTTTCGTAGCTCGAGAAGAAGGCTCTCCAAACAGGACAATTTTAAGACTCGTGGACTTCAGCTCCCAGAATCCATCTAAAGAATTTAGGATTTAGGGAATTCTGGGAATTGAAGCCCACAAGTCTTAAAGCCTCCAGGTTTGGAGATCCCTGATCTAGATCAAAGGTGGGAATAGATCAGGCTAACTTGCTTTGTCTTTTTTCCAAGCCAGGGGTCTTATCCTTCCTGGGGAGAATCCCCTTCCCAGCTGAGGGAGATTAGGGAATCCCTTAGCTTGGCCTGGGGCACCTCAGGCACCACTACTTGGGCACGGGGCACCTTGTGGCGATGCCAGGAGAGGCTTAGACCAGAGAGAGAGACCTCCACCCTCTTTTCCTCTTCTCATTTACAGATAAATCAGCAGCTTGCAGCTATAGCAACAAGCAGATAAATCCAGGGCCGGGCTGGGGGGCTGGGATTTATTAAATCAATATATCAGGGCAGATTTAATGCACGCTGTCCTTATTCACCCCAATAATACAGAGTGATTCTGAGGTTTTTCCAGGGGGTTACGACGGCGTGTGGGTGTGCGTGGGCACACGTGAATTCCCCCTTCGTTGCATCTTTGCAAAATGTAAAGCCATATGGCACGATTTCTAAGCAAGCTCTTCCATTGTCTTGGAAACAGGCATCTGTGTTGTTCGATGTACATAGATACGCTCCTCGCTCGTATCAAGCGAAGCTCACGTGTGAAGGCAATCCTCCAGCTTTATACCTGGGGGGGGGGGACCCAAAGGTGGATTCCTTCAAGGAAGAACGGGGGATGGGGATGTGTTTGGGGATGGGGATGAGAGGAGGGGGAGGTCTCCCCCAGACCCTTCTCAGCTGGCGTCTTCTGCTGGCTTTGGACTGTAGTTCTCTTCGTCCCTGGTCTACGTGGCTCTTGGCCACAAGGACCCGCCTGGAGGAAGAATCGACTTTGAGGGTCTTTCCTCCCCTTTCAAACGGGGTGGGCCTGTCAGGGATCCACTTCACCGTCTGAGAAAAGGGCAGAGTGGAAAATGGGTCGGGTCCAGGCCCGGATTTCGTGCTTGGCCTCCTCAGCTAAAACCGGTTTTATCTCAAGACCAAAAGCAGAGACTCTTGCTGGGAATTTTGAAAAGCCTTTGCAAGTCAGGGTAGATAATAGCATTTTGATCTGCATCGGTTTGCAAATTTGAGAGGGAGAGAGAGAAGTCTGTGTGTGTGTGTGTGTGTGTGTGTGCGCATTTTGTGCTCATTTCTCCTACCGCACTCGTTTCCCTAAGAGGCACACTTTTTTTTTTTTTGCAAGTGATATTATCCCACACAATGCCTTGGCATTTCTTTTTCGTTCTTTTCCTAGTATGTGCAGTTTTCGTGTACAAACTTCCTTCACGTAGTAGTCTGCCAAATTCCCAACAAACGCGACTTTTGGAATACGAGCCTCTTTCCGTTCATGTCTGTGTTCGGGGAGGAAGAACCGAGCGAGTGGATATTAAAGAAATCGCCTCCGATTAATTTCTCCGCCTTTCAGCCTTCCTCGTGTGGCGGAGGATGCAATTATCCTGTACGAACATCAAAGCTGCTGCTAGTGACAGGATCAAGCCGGTTTCCTCAAATCAGCCGAGAGGAGATGAAGTCCTGCCTGCAAGTTCATCTCTTCCCATCTTCTTGCCAGGGATCCCCATCAGGGAGCCCCTGAAAACAGTCCAGGCTCCCTGAAGTCCAGGTTCCTTCCCATTAGCCTTTCCACCCTGGGGAGTGGGACTGTTTCCACCCCTGGAGATCTTGGGGGGACCCCGAGCGTTCCCTTCCTCGGGGCGTCTGCAGCTCACCCTTCTTTGACTGGCCAGGGTGATTTTTCTCAGCCCTCCCAAAGACCTCTGGGCAATTCTGGACAACTGAGACCAATCGCTCTTAACCAGCCCTGGCCAAGGAAATGCAGATAAATAATTTCCTTCTGTCGTCGTAGCAGTAATTAGGTTTCAAAGCCCGTCATGAGAGGAGGCCACAAGCCCATTTCCAAGGGGTTCCAGATGTGCAGCAAAAATTTGTGGATCAAGTTGGGGGGTCTCCAATCGGCTTATCTCGCACCCCCCCCCGTGCATTGGAGAGAAACAAGGTCTTCACAGAAACATGCATCGAAAATTGTGGGGTCTGTTGGGGAATTCACAATCCTGCCGTTGCATCTAGAAAATGCCCTCCCCTCCCAATCGCTTCGTTTCTTCCTGCCTGCCCCCTCGTCCCGCCTTTGATACCCCCGGAGCCTCCTAAGCCCCTCCAAACCTTACGGTTGTCTAGGATGACAACCTCCCAAAGGGCCCGATCTTCACGTGTGCCAAGATCAGGCGCAGCAGCAGCTCCTCGGAGCGACCAGGGGCTTTGCTTGCTCTTGATTCATAATCAAAGGAGTTCACACGCTGGGAGAAGACAGCCCTCCGCCATAAAGGGGAGATGTCAATCCAGAAGAGAAATAAATGAGGATGATAAAACAAAATCCCACGGTGACATCTATGAGACACGGATGCCACGTTCTGGGGAGCTCTCCGGGAGGGAGCTTCGGTTCTTGGTGGGGCTTCCTTCTGCCTGTGCGGAGGCACAAAGAGCACGTGTGTGCACATAAAAGAGGAGAGGAAAAGCACATGGGCACATGAGGAGACCTGAAAGACCCATTGCCCAGCTCCTCCGGGGCCTCTCTTTGAGGCGGGGCAAGACCTGTGCCCCAGGACTCTCTAGGAATGAAGCTGGATGGGCGACTTAGGCACCTTTTCTGGCCTAATCTGGCCTCGCAAGGTTTTTTCCCCTCTGGTTGGGGAACTTTCCCACCTCATCCCAGGTTAAAAATCCCCTGTGGGGAAGTCCTGCCTCCCCAATGCTCTGTTATAGCCAAAGAGGACAAATGTCTGGGGCTCCTTGTGCCCAGCCTACCACGGCGTGCCTGAAAGCCGCCCAGCCACGTGGGTGGCCCATTAATTAGCAGGGCCTGCTGAGTGATTGACGGGAAAGAGTAAACATGGGTGGAAGGTCACCATGGGGTGGAATCGCTGCAATTGTTCCAGAAAACGAGGGGGATGAAACGAGAAAGCCGTGGGGCTCCCTGGAGGAACTCCGGAAGAACAACGGCTGCCCTTGGAGAAGGGCTGAGCTGAGCTGGCATCCTGGAGGCTCTTGTGGGCCTTCTGAAGTGACACCCCAGATCTTCTCCAGACTTGGAGGTGCTCCCCTAGAGATCCAAGGGGGGGGGCTCCTTTCCATTTGCAAGAAAGCAGGCCTCTTGTTCAACCTATCAGGGGAAAGACAGCCCGCCAGCCAGTCATGAGCGCCCACTGCCGGTGTTGTCTATTTGATGGTCCAACTTTGAACAGTTGCTGGATGAAGGATCATAACTTAAATATGAAATAACATACCTGTATTTCAGCAAAAACAAGACCCCAGGGGGGAGGTGAATTTTGTTTTCTCTCAGTGGTGTAATTTTATATCTTTAATTTTTGCACCGCTTTCAAGTTCCTCCACCCGACGCAGACTTGCCTTGGGGCCCACGCTTCCCAACGGCTGCTGGGGCCCCCCCACAGCTGAGGGCCACATCTTTCCTCCTCTCCTGGTGCCTTGATGTCCACCTCCTCGGCTGTTGCGTCCAGCCATGACGCAGCTGTTCTCAGCTGTTTCCTCTGCTATCTGGAGACACCCGAGACACCGAAGTCCTTGCAAACCACACGGCTTCTTGCCTGGTTTTCTTTCCATTGTTCAGGGAACAGCTGTGAGTGGGGGATACCCGAGTATCTCACATAGCAAGGCCACCGAGCGAGAAAACAAGGGGGAGAGAAAGAGAGAAACACACGGAGTGGTGGGAAGACATTCATTCATTCGGATCGTTCACTATGGGGGTAGCAGGGAGTGGAGACTATAAAAAGCTGGCCCAGAATCTGGGGGGCTCTTCCCCTTCCTCTCTCCCTTCCTTTCCCCTTTCTCTTTCCCCTTCCCTTCCCTTCCTATCCTGGATTCAGAACCCCCAACCCATCTCCTTTTGCAGCAAAATTTAATCCGAGCCATTGAAATCCATGTTGCTAATTGCTGTGGAAGAGAAGGCTGGGGGTCTGGGGCTCCTTTTCATCCCCCAATTCGGAACCCATTTATTTCCTTGCCACCATGTGGTCTGAGAGCCCTTTCCAAACCACAAAAGGGATCAGAGAGTGAAGTTCTGCACCTACCTCGGCACTTGCTGGAATGTTGTGCAAACAACTATTCTCACCCTATAGCTGTGTTTCATTTCTGTTTCCCTTCCCTTCGTTCTCTTCTTCGTTCCCCCCACCCCCCTGCAATGACCAATACTGTAGTGTTTAAATATCAGGACCAGCCACCAGCTCTGCCTGGGAATTGCAGCTTGCAATAAGCCACCCCTCCAGATGGACCTGGAGAGGAGAACAGGCTTCCATAGTCTACGTGTGAACTCCAAGGCAACGGTGCCATTTGTGTGGCCTGACACAACACCTCCAGGAGCCGCCGAGGGTGGTTTCTCCAGTACGTTGCCCTAAACAGAAGCAAAGAGAAGCTCTCCACTCGGGCAAATGCCTTCACAAGACCAACTCAAGGTCACAATGTTCACGTGTGATTCCATGGAGCGACCTTGGACTGACCCCATGAAAACTGTGGCCTGGTAGGTTTTAATCTCCACAAGGGCAGCTTTTCAAACACTGGTTTTGAGAAGAACAGGTTGCAACTGGTGAGATTCTGGGTTGATTGCTTGGCCTGGGGCTTTGGTCAGAGATAGGAAGGAGACGGAGAGGGAGATCCTAGATCCACTTGAAGAGGAGGGGGGCCTTCATGTACTCCCAGAATATTTGGTTATTTTGGTCTGACAACCAAGAAGATGCGGCTCCTCTTCCCTAGGCGGGCTCTTGCCCCCCCCCCTCCCAACTTATTTTTAGACCTGTCAAGCATCTGCAGAAGTGACTTTCCAGCTATACGTTCAGCAAGGAGAACTCCTCCGGAGCCACGTTGTAAACGGAGGACTTTGCACACCCCTTAGACGCTGTTCCTCCAAACCTGTCTCCACCCCACTTTTCCTCAGGCCTCCTTCCCACATCTTTGCAACTCCAGGTTGCAAACCTTTTCCTCCCTTTCCTGTGAAAAAAGTCAGAGAAATACGTTCCAGGAGAGAAGGACCTTGAAACTAAGGAGAAATCTCCTCCAGTGAGATCAATTAACTGGTGGAACGAGTTGCCTTCCGAGGCTGTGGGCGGTCCGTCACTGGACGTTTTCAAGAGGAGACTGGGCAGCCATTTGTCCAAGATGGTATCAAGTCTCCTGCCATGAACAGAGGGGGTTGGACTAGAAGACCTCCAAGGTCCCTTCCAACCCTGTTTATTGTGGTATGGAATTCATTGTCAGCTTTTCCGTATATTTTCAGAGAGATTTTCTTGTGAAACCAAGCTGCTCACAGCTTTTCTCCACATGAAGGCCTGAGAATTAGAAAGAGAGAGTGAAAAAATGATGAAGTCATTTTCGATGTCTGAGGCAGAAGTGTTAAAAAGGAATCTCTTCTTCTTCTTTTTCTCACCACTTTTCAAGCTCCATGCAGAGCGTTTTCTTATGGAGAAAGTTTCAGAAACAGCACCTGGTCTCCCATGAACAAAGCAGAGAAGACTTTGCAGGACGAAGCAAGTCCTCTGACCGTGGAAGACACCTCAGCAAGGTTCCACAGTAAGCCATGATGCCCTGATGGATTGCTAAACCATGGTTTGCAGCCTTGGCAGATGACACTGGGCCTAAATCAAATAAGTTCCATTTTGGTCTTGGTGCATTGGGAGATTTCTTCACACCCTGACAATCCCAGGGACGTCTGCTCAAAATTGTGTAGTAACAGCCAAACCTACCCACGAGCCGTTCTTTTCCAGCCCTGCAAATTTTGATCAGGCACCAACGTCGTCTCCCCGTTTCTGAACTGTGATATTTGCACGATCTTCCCCATCTGAATCAACAGACTTGGAACATCATGTACCCAGCGCATCCTTGGAAAAGGTTGAGGCTGCTGGTTGCAGCAAAAAACAAACAAACCCCAACACAATGTTTTGGAAGAAGAGACAACGTTGTCGTTTGTTTTCGCTGTGAATTGCTTTGAGGGAGTTGTTGAGCTGTATTATCTGGAGACCAAAATAAAATAAAATAAAATAAAATGACATGTACTTGGAAAAAGGTCCACCCATTCCCCCCCCCCCCCGAAGATTTACAGTCGAGCCATGGACAGGCTGAGAAGTCCTCGCTATCAGGAGCTTTTTCATTTAACCAAGTACAGTTAATAAAACGGCAGCCAAGGCAAATTATGTTAAGTGGAGCCTACATTATTTAGCATTTCTAGAGTGAGACGGATACTTGATAGTTTATGGTCTGCGTGCAGAAAGTTAGAGATTGTTGGTTGCTTTCTTGGAAAAGATCACCTCTTCTTTTAGGGAGGGGGGGGGGTCAAGCTATTCTCTAAAACACCTGAAGGCAGGACAGGAAACAATGGATGGAAACTAATTATGGAGACAAGCAACCTAGAATTAAGGAGGAATTTCCTGACAGTGAGAACAATTTATCAGTGGAACATTTTGCCTTCAGAAGTTGTGGGTGCTCCAACACTGGAGGTTTTTAAGAAGAGATTGAACATCCACTTCTCTGAAATGGTATCGGGTTTCCTGCTCGAGCAGGAGGTTGGACTAGAAGACCTCCAAGGGCCCTTCCAACTCTTATTCTGTATTCATTTACATCAAACTTGCAATATCTTTATTCCTCATCTCACATGTCCTTCTCTTCTCTCTCTCTCTCCGTTGCTGAGCAGTTATTCTCCAACAGCTTCTGTGTTTTCCTCTTCCCACCCTACCAACTCACCGACCTGAGACATAACCCAGATTGTGATTCACATCCGCTGATGGTTCTCACCTCCCCATAGCCCCCCCACCAGCCCACCTTCCTCTCACCTGCGTTCGTATGTCCCTGATCAGAAGCTTTGCACTGTATTTCAAGGTCACCGTTGGACAAACATGGCCAGAGAGGTGAATGTAGACGTAATGCCAACACATATAAACCAAAAATATGCTTTGATCCCTCTGACTTTGCGTGAATGTTGCAAATGAGTTTATCTAATCTGACAGGATGAGATTTAATTGGAGATAGTATAACAAAATACAAATATGCTGCATTCAAGGTCAAAGAGGTCTTCACTTCACAAAAGATGCTACGGGCATGCCCCTGACCCCACCTACAGATGATAATTAGATATGGCACCAGGAAGCAAAGGTTAGTTCCCTGCCGGGAGAGTTTTCCAAGTAATATTTGAACCAGGGGAGACAAGAAAAAGGATTTGCCTCTGTTTGGGAGGCCTGCTGTTGATTATGTGGAGTTTGGCTTGCTTATGATGGGTCAATCTTCTGCAAGCTGAAGCCTCAAGGTGTGTCAGACATCAGCTCAAAGGACCAAAGGATTTTGGTTTGGATGAAGGTTGCAGAACTGGAGGATCAAGGATTACGGTGGAGGAAATATTAGGAGAAAAAAGAAGAGGGAAGCCACAGTTGTGTCAGTTCCATCAGCCTGGTTGGGTCTCCCGTGGGGGTCTTTTGAAATAAAGATTTCATGTGGGTTTCAGTGGGTTCACAGTTTGAGGTGGGCGATCAGATTGGCTAGAGTTGCATGCCTACTTTGTTGCCGTCTATGTACCTCTTTCATTTTGGGGTTCCTGTTAGCCTGCCTCGTTCCTGTGGTTATAGTGGGGAGAGGAGCTCATGTCTGCTTCACTTACAAGGACTCAGATGTCTCTACAAGCTGAGTAGGATAAAAGGCAGGAGTCCCTTTGTGGAAGAGGTGTGAGAGAGAACACACCATACGGGTTTTTCTGGAGATCTCACCTAGATCTGCTGGCCAGAACAGGAGAAATCCTAGATACTTTGCAGGAGAGAACTGGAGAGTTTGACCTGGGTACAGCTGATGTTGTCTTGTTTTGTGCCAATGTAGGGTCCTTTGCAAAAATGACTAGGTGCTTTTCCGCTCTTCCAACTCACCTGAAATCCCAGTCAGACTTTGACTATTTAAACGCCCCCACTGTTTCGTAAGCATCTGAAACTGTGAACTTCTAAGGTTCTTCTGTGCACAATATTAGCCGGCAGGTTTCTTGGACTTTCTCCGTTGTGTAGAAACCCTGATTGCTTGCATCATCACACTGTCTCAACCAGCTGCAGAGCTTCCTATTTTAAGGATCCTTTAGTGGCTGAGCTGCTCCCTCCAACCTGGAGAGCATAAACGTCAAATGTCCTCCTCACCTTGAGAAAACAGTCCCAGGTTGGAGCTTTTTAGAACATTTTAGCAGGGAGGGTTGTATTTTCTCCTTTCAAAGCCTCTGAGTTCCCCCCAGGTGTCGTTTTTGTCCAGCACCTACGTTTACCAGCCCTGACAATATCCGAACGTGAAAAAGGCAACCTATGGATGTTCTTTTGTAGTTGAAGAAAGAATTCTTTTGCAGAACACTAGCAATTCTCTGACAGGAGCAAATAAAAATAAGACCCACTACAAGCAGACAAACCTTCTCCTACAGAGCAAACCTGGAAGGCTGGGATGCCTCTCTCTTCCCTTCCCGAATTCGAGGTCTTTCTCAGATTCCCTTTTTAAAATAAACCCCTCCAAAGGAACTTAGTTCTTGGTCTTCAAAGTCCCTCTCTTCGTGTCCTCAACTCACCCTCACAAGGTTATTTTTTGAAATAACCTTCAGGAAAAAAAAAAAAAAAACCTTCATTTTGTGGCATCTGGATGTCCCAGGGTGGTGTTAATTATTTCCTGCAGTACGTTTTATTAAGTGTCATTGTGTATTGTCACAATTCATACAACATAGTTAACAACCTCACGGTGGGTTGCGTGAGTCATGCAAAGAAGAAAAATGGATCCCTTGATCCAGGCAATTAAGGGCCTCCAGTTGTTTCGGATTAAACAGACAGCCATGAAACTGGGGGCCAGTTAACCCTTTCCCCTCCCACGGCACAGGTGGCAGGCCTAGAGAGGCCCCGTGAGTACAAGGCCTGTCTAGGCACATCTATGGCTTCCAGCCTCATCCCTCATAGTCACCCAAGAGATGAAAAGGGGTCAGAAGTCCGGGGTGGGTGGGGGACTCTCCCCAACCTTCTGCACCAATGCCAACCTGATTGCATCATTGCACATTTTAGGGTCTGGACCTGGGGATGGAAATGCCAACTTCTTCGTGTCTTGGAGGATGGCAAATACAGTCCTAGGCAGTTAACCCAAATCTCCTGATCAAGGTGACAAGCCATGTGGATGGGGAGATGTTGGTTAGCTGCATCTTGTAAACAGTAATTATATTCCCTGTAATATGTGGCTGGCCACCCCCAGACTCCGGTTTCCTCAGTTCAAGCACTGGTTCTCTCCTTGATGCATCCAGACAACCCTCGGTTTGCTCCCTGATTAGGTTCAGAGCTAAGCATTCAGTCACACATCCAGATCTCCAGGCAAGAACTGAGGAGCGACCAATCTTCCCCACAGCCATGTGCCCAAAGAGGGAGCCTTCAGCTCTTCCGGGATTAAAATCATCCAAGCAAAAACCTCCCCAAAGGCAGTGTCTACGCTGAGGGTGTTGCATCTCCCTTCTTGGGATCTTCTGGCCTTCTCTCAGGTGGGGGAGCAGAACATGGGCCGAAGTGGCCTTCAGAATGTTTCAGTTTTCTTTCTCTGCAAAAGAAGCTTCTGGCGAGTTTCTCTTGGCCTTGCTTTGAGCTGTCTTGCTTCTTGGAGGGGATCAAAGGTGTTCATTTCCTCCTCCTTCCCCCCTTTTTATCCCTCAGAAGCCTCACTTTTCACTATCTGCAAAACCTTCATGAGATGTTTCTCCATCCCTCTTTCTTTACGATTAAACCCCAGAATAATGGAGAAAGGATTGTCCAATGAGAGATGGGACATTCCGTTGGCCACTGGAAGGCAACCACATTCCTTCCAAGAAACCGTCAATGAAATCAATTTCTTCCTGGAAACAAACTGAATATAAATATTGTCTTTCATCTTAATGAACAAGACACTGTACATAAATTATCCTTTCTGCACAGGTAAAGTTGATGAGTTGATTGTCTTCGGAATCACCGGAAAACAGATGCTTTTCCCGAAATCCTGAAAGAAAACCATCTAAGGGTGGAAAAGACATTGTTTCTCTTTCCTCTGCCTTCAAAATCAAATTATAGGATCCCACAAATCAGCTTCACAGAGGACAAGGAGGAGTAATGGGCCATTGAAACATCTCTTTTAGCACACAGCTTTCCTGAATGTTTTTTTAAAGTGTTTTATTGTTCAGTGATTAACAACAACAATAACAAATCAAGGCCGGACTCACCTGCTTGATTTTGCAAAGAGAATGTTTTGCATTTGACTTAGCTCTGCTTACAACCTTCTCCTCCTCTCCTCAGTGCCCGGGGCCCTCCGTCCACCTTCCTTTCTAATTCCATCTCCGCCGCTTTACTTGATTAAAGTGCAGCAAAGACAAGATGGAGACACACTGTTTTCCAAGGTCTATTAGATTACACATCCACAAACAACTCCGGTGGGTTCTCAGGCATGTGGACAATGCTTCCCAAGGCTCATTTTGGGGCAAAAAACACACCTTTTCATCAAGGCACGGGAGAAGTAGGGCTTGGTGTTGAATTCTACCTGCTCGCCGCTCACCAGAATTATTCAGAATTTTCTTTGTGTGCCTCGGGAAGAAAAACCTGCTTTAATTTAAGAAATATGAAATTGAGTATTCATGAACAAGCTGCTTTGGCCTTCTAAATAGATGGCTAATATTTGCCTCCTAATCTATCCAGCCTGCGAGGGAAGAATAATAATTTTGCACAACTTCTTGATATGAAGGGAGGGACTTTGATGTGTCTAGCATTTTCCAGAAATTTCTTATACAGCTGAAGAGCAAGTTCAGAACAGAAGAGTTTCTTCCTTCTTCCTCCTTCAACAGGGATCTGTGTTCAGATTTGGGTTGATGGATTTTTTTTTTAAATCCAAGATTTCTTATGAAGAAAACCCTCCATCCTTCTGTTTCTCTCTTATGTGCCCATGAAAGCATCTATGAATTATAATTAAATTGGAAGCATATTTAAACTGTTTTTAGGACTGCTTAGGACAGAACAAAATATCTGGGGCACATTAGCCCGTTGAATTTAATAAATCTTCAGCTCCCTGGACTTGGGCCAAACAGCAGTGCATAATCTTCACCAATGCCATTTAATTAGGCCGAGTGTTGCTTTCTAAACCTATTCTTTGTTCATCTGAAACACGGCAAGAGGCTTGGAAATTAATGGGTTCCTTGAAAAGACATTCAAGCTCCTTCCCTTTCATACATGAAATCCAACGCCTTGCTGGAAAGGCATTGGCAGACATGGGCAGGCACAGGGTGCCCTCTGCAGCTGGGACCATCCTTCAGTCCTGGTTGGGTGTCACTTTCCTCCAGAGACAGATCGTGCATTAGAAGGATGTCTGTGGAGATTCTCAGTCATCCAAGTCATGCT
>JANHJO010002899.1:64075-74749 GCA_032468235.1 Pseudoxyrhopus heterurus
GAAGTCCTCAGTCAGCAACGCTGACTGAGGAATTCTGGGAGTTGACGTCCACAAATCTTAAAGTTGCTAAGGTGGGAGACCCCGTGTTAGTCAGTTGGAAGAATTGCTGATAGGCTCAGAGAGATTGAGGGCTGGTAGGACAGCCAGACAAATGAGGACACTTGTGGGCTGGTGCAAAAAAGTTTCTGAGGTTGGGGGGAGGACTGAAAATACTCCCTAAAATAACCTTAGTGCCAGGCACAAAAAACAACAAACAACAAAGAACAACTCAAGGAAAGAAAGAAAAGAATGAGGCAGGGGGGGAAAAGGCAAACCTGTTCCTTTTTGAATGTAAGCTCAAAAACAGGTACTAATGTTTTATATTTTAATTCACTCTTAAGATGAGGAACAAGGCAAAATGTTTTTTACTTAATTAATTTTACTTACGGTCATTAGAAAGAGTACTTTATGTTCCTTAAAAAATATTGTAGTTTGAACTACCACGATGCCTCTCTATCCTTTCTTCTAAAATGCTAAAAGCAGAGTTGAAAATAAAGCCATTCTTACAGTGATTTTAATGAAAGCTAACAGCACATCCAGTGCTCTGGGGATTTTATCTAAATGCAAAGGAGAATCTAATTCTGAATTATTCTATCTAAAAATGATTATCTATTCCCTTCACTTAACTTAAGTGCAGTGATGGCTGTAGATACACATTAATACATGACTATGCTTGGACTTTCAGCCAGAAATGTGAGTGGTACTGCAAAATATTTTGCATGGTGAAATAACTATGGTCTGTTTTCCAACTAGCAGCTGCCTGGAATTCTTAAGACTAAGCTACGGGAAGTGAAGAGAAAGACTCTGAGGCCCTAGAAGTCACAATGAAGTAAAGAAAGTTTTGTAATACAGTAGTCCTCAACTTCCAACAGTTTCATTAGTGACCATTTGAAGTTACAGTGGCACTGAAAAAAGTGACTTATGATTGTTTTTCATATTCATGACCTCTGCAGCATCCCTGTTGAATGCTTGGCAACTGACATGTATTTATGACGGTTGCAATGTCCTGGGGTCTACTACTTCCTATGGCAAGCCCACTAGACCAGGGGTCTCCAATCTTGGCAACTTTAAACCTGGCGGACTTCAACTCCCAGAATTCTGGGAGTTGAAGTCCGCAAAGCTGACTGGGGAATTCTGGGTCTTGAAGTCCTCCAGGCTTAAAGTTGCCAAGGTTGGAGTCTCCTGCACTAGACGGCATCATTTAAGGACCTGAAGAATATATTGATATTCCTTCTAGTAAGCAAAGAACAGCTGCTCAGCTTACACTTACAATCTGTAATCATTTCAGAGTAATGAGAACAAATGTTTGAATACAGTGTTTGTTTTTCTCTTGCTGGATTAATTCTCCGCTACAGAGATGATGCATCATCTGTATATAACGTTTCTGAAATAGCTAGGTTGCCATTTTTCATTGGCATTATACCTGGAGATCTACCTAAGCCATTATGGCATTTTCTGTCATATAAACAGAAAATCGGTACAATACACAGAGTTGTTTGAAATGTTACCAACCTCCTTAAAGCAGAGGTTACTCATGCACAAGTGTCCGCATACAAGATCAGGAGACAAAAGAAATACAGGTAGTCCTCGACTTACAACAGTTCATTTAGTGACTGTTCAAAGTTACAAGGGCACTGAAAAAAGTGACTTATGACCGTTTTTCACACTTACGACTGTTGCAGCATCCCCATGTGATCATGTGATCAAAATTCAGATGCTGGGCAACTGGTTCATACTTACGACCATTGCTGTGTCTCAAGGCCATATGATCTCCTTTTGCAACCTTCCGACAAGCAAAGTCAATGAGGAAGCTGGTTCACTTAACAACCATGTCACTAATTTAACAACTGCAGTCATTTACTTAATAACTGAAAGGTCGTACAATGGAGCTAAACTCTCTTAACAAATGTCTCACAACAACAGAAATTTTGGGCTCAATTGTGGTCGTAAGTCGAGGAATACCTGTGTTGCTGTCTCTCTTTCTTTCTTCTTCTTTAGTACTATATATTACATAACTCCCTATAATTTGAAGTTGAATTCTCTCTTGGCATAAAAAATACTATTCATCAGAGATTATGAGAACTACAGAGCCGTCTCTTTGCAAATGTACATCTTAGGAGGTGGTGATGGACACATAGGATTCTCCTGTTTCCTTTAGAAGAGAAGGGAAAGGCAGAAAGGGAGATAGAGAGTGGATGCATGTCAGAGGCTGCTTTAACCTTCTGCCTGCAAACCAAGGGCCTTTCCCTATTTGGATCTCATCATGGTATCAAAACATGATGAGGTCTTTTTTTCTGGAATTTCGTCTCCATTTTATCCCCATCCCATGAGTGAGACAAGCTTGATGTCCTTAGTTGTTAAATTAGAGTTTTTGCCCGTTTTAACATTGTCCAAAGGTGCCCCTGTCACACCTTTGTGTGATAGGTAATGCTAGCCTAGCTGCATCTGGCCAGAGATGGCAGCACTGAGAGTATACCCCTTACCACACCTACTAAGGGGAGGGACTCCCACCTGGGTATAAAGGGGAGTCCCCACCATGTGCTCTCTGCTTGGTCCCTTTGTTCTTGGACACACAGGCATGCTTGCCTGTATCTCTCCCCCTGAGATCACCTCAGGGTACTTTCCTATACCAGTACATTCTGAGTAAACTCTTATGGACATTGCCTCTGACTTCTTGTGTGGTTATTAGCGACCCTGAGATCTCTTATCCCCTCACAAAAACAATTAATCAGTGGAATGACTTGCCTCCAGAAATTGTGGGTGCTCCAACACTGGAGGTTTTTAAGAAGAGATTGGACAACCATTTGTTCAGAATAGTATACAGTCTCCTGCTCAATCAGGGGGTTGGACTAGAAGACCTCTAAGTCCCTCACAACTCTTGTTATTCTGTATTCTATACCTCCAACCCTATTATTCTATGTTCTGTGGCAATCTTACTCAGAAAAATAGGAAATCCAGAGCAATACAAGTTGGTTTTCTTATAATGTGGGTCGCTCCTTTGTTTTATTCCATATAACTATTCTGTTCATGTTTTGCACAAACAGAATCTCATTGTTTTTCCATCATGAACCTTTCAAAAATCTATGTTTCTTTTAATCCGGCACTAAAGCAAAAGTAATATGGTTTGGAGATAGTATACATCTGACAGCTGGCACAATATTTTTCATCTGAGTTTTCGCTTAAGTGAGTTGGGCTGATGCTTCTCTGGACTGGGAAAAATGTGAAAGGGGAAATATTGGAGGGTTTATTTATTTATTCATTAAATTTTTTATGACTCCCATCTCGCTTGTAAGGTGACTCTGGGCAGCAGAAAGTCAACAGAAAATCAATGCTCAAATATCTCCTGATTGTAATGCTTTTGAGTGCCATTAAATGTAGTACCCCAAATTGCTATTCTAACAGTATGGTAGCCTGATGGCCATCAATGGAATGCCATGGTTCACATATTGCCTGAAACAGGTCGTCCTTGACTTACAACAGTTCATTTAGTGACTGTTCGAAGTTACAATGGCACTGAAAAAAGTTAGTTTTGACCATTTCTCACACTTATGACCATTGCAGCACCCCCATGATCAGGTGATCAAAATTCAGATGTTTGGCAACTGGTTCCTATTTATGACGGTTGCAGAGTCCCAGGATCATGTGATCCTTTTTTGCAACCTTCTGACAAGCAAAGTCGATGGGGAAGCCAGATTCACTTAACAACCATGTTACTAACTTAACAATTGCTGTGATTCACTTAACAACTGTGGCAAGAAATGTCGTAAAATGGAGCAGAATTCACTTAACAAGTCTCTCATTTAAGAACAAAAATTTTGGGCTCAATTATGGTTGCAAGTCAAGGACTATGGTATTAATAATACGGCCTTTTTACTTCATAGCACTGATTTCTGTGTCAAGGTGGCCCGGCCTTTCTTTTCCTTATCTGAGAGAGAAACCAACCTTATAGGAAATTAAATCAAATTTATTAGAATAAAGATATCAGGGTTCCAAGTAATAGATCCATCGCAAGCAAAAACTCCGAGGCAGGTGGATTTCTCAAAGAATAGCTTCATTGGAAATATATTGGCACAGATCTGGTGAAAACTGACTCTGAAGGATTCCTCAGTTTTCACCTAATTAAAAGAGAAAGTTTCCCCATCCCCCAAACCCCCCCAAAAAACAATCAGTCACATGGCCCAATCAAGGCAGCATCTGCTGGTCTGGTGACATCACTTCTCCTTCCTCCGGCCAGGTGTGAGAATGTCCTTGGTTCCCAAGAGAAAGTATTTTGTTTTGACTGCACAACCCCAACTATCTCTAATCTCCCCTCCCTATCCCTCAGTTCCGGTGTGGCAGCACTGAAGCTCCAAGATGGCTTCAGCCAGGCCAGCTTCAGGATTGACAAAGTGAGGAGATATGAAGTCCATTTTATTTTAAATTTTAAAACACAAATATTTGTTGTTAAGGAAAAAATAACTTTTAGAATGCCTAATTTCATAAGAGAACAGCAGCTGGTAACTTGGTCAAGAAGAGAAAAAAAAGGAGAATTCCTAAATAAAAATAATGCCATTTTAGGCCACAAGATGGTAATATAATCAAACGATAGCAGCTCAGGATGTTACTGAAGGAAGGAAGAATCCAAGCATAAATTTTGACCCAAAGAAGCTAATGATAAAATCAAGAATGCACACACTATCTAATTTGATGAAGGATAATAAAAAGACTTCAGCCCAACAGAGTCAAATAGATTAAACTTAATATAGCATCTCTAGAGATAGCCGGTTTCTTGAAAAAATATATCCTCCCTGTTTCAGTTTATCCTGGACATATATTTTCTGGGTATTCTTATAACATTCTGAAGAAATAAATAGGATTTCAGTTCTTTTTCCATTTTTGGTCTACAGTTTCTTTCTTATTTTTTTAAGAAAACTTTAAAAATATTTTTTTTATAATGAGCTTTTTTGTATCTCCCTCTTTGTAAATAAGTAAACAAAATAGAATTTCTGCATAAAATAGGATGTGGACATGACAACCTGAAAAAATCATCTCCAGCTCCCTGATCCTAGAAGGCTGTGAGAACTTGTAGATTAAAAGAAGGGAACCCTGTTCCCATTTGGATTTGAAGTAAAGAAAGATGTCCCTCTCCAACTCAGATGATTAAGAGGGCTGGGGTATCACTTAGGATTTGAAAACACAGCCAGAATAAAAGGACGGAGACTGAACTCACCCTGTATTATGATTAACTTGGATTCTCCACTAGCCATGTAACTTTACTAGAGAAATGTCTATGGAGATTCTCACTTATTCAGGTCATGGTTGTCCCAAAGGTGCTTTTTCAAGAGGCAACTGGACTTTCTTTGCTTTTCCTTGAAGACGTTTAGCTTCTTATCCAGTTCTGAAGAAGCTTCTTAGATGAGAAGTGAAACGTCTTCAAGGAAAAGCAAAGAAAGTCCAGTTGCCTCTTGAAAAAGCACCTCTGGGAGGGAATTCGAAGGGAATATTGGAAAGAGGCTCTTGAAATCTCCTGCTTCTTTGGGGACACTTGCTCCAAATCAATCAGAATATTCCATCAGGGCCACCCAGGATGGCACCAGCTGCGTGAAAACAGATGTTCCTCATTCCAGGGGAAACCTTGTGAGATATGGTCTGTTCAGTCTCTTCTGGCTGAGCTAAAGGGCAATCAGATTAGAGATGATGTGAATGTTCATAGGGTCAAATCCATGTCATGCCGAGTTCTGGGTTTTCTCCCAGGGTAGGTTGAACTGGAAGAGCCATGCAAGGAGAACGAAAAGCTCTTAAAAACTTCTGATTGGACATTTTGGTTCTGCTGAGGATTATACCTCTTTTGCCCCACCAAAAGAAAGGGGGAACATCTGGATTCCCTTGCCCCCTCCGTGGCTTGGCTCTATAGGGAAAATATGTCCCTGGTCATTATACGGACTCTCTTCTCCATCCCAAATAGACAATGCTTGGCATTTTTTTATTGGGAAGCAACTTCAGGAGCTGCACTACAGAGACACCACGTTCTGGAAGTATTATTTATAGCATTGGAAACTGTGTTCCCAAACAATCTGAGATTTTGCTCTCCGTCCACAAGCCTTGATGCTTTGTAAAAGCAACAGATGCCTGTGACAGTCTGCATCAGAACAAAACTGGACAGCTTTCGCGTTAGACTTCTGCCTTTTTAAAATGAAGTTTTCTCGTCTTGAAGAGGTAGCAGTGAGCAAAGACCAGGCAGTTGATCTCCTTCCCAAGAATGCAGGTCTTCAGCACCCAGGACAGCTCCTCAAGGTTGGCCCCAGGGCTGCAGTGTGTTAAACTGGTGGGTGTGTTGACTTGCGGGTGTGCATATTTCTTCACCTTGGGAGGGGTGTGCTGTCCCCCTGCAATGCTCATCTCAATATCCTCAATACATTGTCTCCACTCTTTCATTAATTATTTGCTTATTTATTTATCAAGTTTATGTAGCTGCTGAGCTCACCAAAGTGGGCGCCCATTTTCTTGATCACATGGCCCCCTCCCATACACGCTCCGGATGATCCAAGAAAGGGTGTGTAACCCCAGCTGCTGTTTTCCACTGCACCTCCCTGACATCGGCCAATTTAAGGAGGAACCGGACAGTCCCTGGGGCCCAGCCGGAGCAGCCCATAACTACACATTGCAGTTCTTGTAGAGATGACTCGGCCATCTCTCTCCACCATCTCTTCGGGCAAGGCCTGGGCAGAAGAGGGAACCAAGGCAGGGCTGGCAAGGGGGTTGAAGCAAGCCGAGGAGGGGGAATCGGTAAGGATGGAACAAAAGCCGGAGGTTGAGTATCAGTGGAGCCGAAGACACAAGGACGCCGAGGCTCCCCAGTATGTAATTTTGATATTAAGGGAAATGAGGCTAAAATAGCTGGTTGGAAAGAGGCCTTTTGCAGAGAAGATAGCACTGCGCATCTACAGAGGGCACAGTGGATCTAAGCAAATGCCACTCTAGCCCATAATTGCAATATTACGGGCAATCTGGCCGTCCTTTGGAGTGACGGGGACATTATAACCGTTGCTGGAAGGGAGAGCAAAGGCAGTTTACGCCTGACAATATCGGGGGCTGTTGCATCAAAGCTGCTCTGCCTCACCCCTCCACAGGTCAGCATGACCCAAATGGGCAAAACCCCAACACCCCTCATTCGCCCCCTCTCCAGCTGCAACACACACACACACACAAGCACAGGGTGTCAGAGTGAGGGTGCTCCTGGGTCAAGCAATTCAGATAGTCCCAAACTTACAACAGTGACTGTTGTAAGTAACCGTTCAAAGTTACAACAGCATTGAAAAAGTCTCCCAGCCAGGACGTTGGGCTCGGGGATTTGGGAAGGTCAGGCTGAAAAAGGGCCAGGAGTTTGTCACAAGCCAGGGAACCAGAAGGGCCCCTGATTTTATAGTGGACTTTTTTTGCTCTCGAGTGCCTTCCCTTGGGAGTTTCTTCTTGCCTCGTTTCTTTGGCGGATATACTGTCATTCCTTTGATCGGAGCTGTGTGGATTACCCAGGGCTGAAAGATTTGCAAACACCCGGCTGCACTGATCGTACGTCCCGTTTCCTGCACAAGCGCAACATTGAAGCAGGCGGATGGAGGTTTGGGCGCAAGGGGGCTGCAGAGCAGGGGCGTTGAGTGCAGCATTAACATTGAAAGACCCATGGAAAGGTGTTGGTAGCTAGGAGGGTCGTCTGGGCCAGGGGTCTCCAACCTTGGCAACTGGGCGGAAGAGGGAACCTCTGGACCACAAGTCTGAAAGTTGCCAAGGTTGGAGAGCCCTGGTCTGGGCGATGGTTCTATTTTAGATGTTTTGCATCTGCCATCTTTGTCTCTGGAGATTCTCAGTCCTCCGGGTTGTCCCAAAAGTGCTTCCCCCCCCCAAAAGGCAACTGGACTTTGTTTTTCCTTGAAGACATTTCCCTTCTCATTCCAAGAAGCTTCTTCAGAACTTGCACCAAAACAAAGCCCACTTGCCTTTTGAAAAAAAGCCCCTTTGCCATCTTCACTTCCCAGCCTTCCCAAGGACCTCCTCCCTGTTCCAGAGTTTCTCTCTCCCTCCTCTCCTCTCTCCTCTCTCCTCTCTCTCTCTCTCCCTCCCTCCCCGGGAGACTCTGGACTCTCAGAGTTTCATCCTCAGGAAGCCCTGCCTGCTTTGTTGTGCTTTGGGGGAAAAAGCACTGCCCCACAGTCCATCCACCCAAAGGTTATTATTATTAATAATAACACAGCTTATCATTGAGAGATGGAAGATACAGAAAAGGGAGCTGGCACAGGTATTTCTGAGCATTAAAGCTGATGAATATCCCTGCTTTGGATAATTAATCCAAAAGTGATTGATTACGGCTCCTCTAGCAACGTATTTCACGGGTAACTATGCCACACAGACCTCCAATCAGTTAATGGGACTCTCAGAGTCAAACTAAGTAACATCTCTGAGTGACAGGCGTGTTTTATCACTCAGCTGTTAGAGCTGAGATGGTGGTAAATTTATTGGCAAGGCAGTTTATGGCCACATGATTTACTCAGGAGCTCCGTGGAATGTGAAGCCTTTGAGTTTAATAATATCTGTTGAGTCTACCTGATGCAACCGGCCAACTTCCTCTTCTAGAGGTCCTCTTTGGTCTCTCATTCCCGGGAATGAAAAGTGGGGCTCTCCCCATTTCGTTGGCACAGAACTGAGGCCCTAGGATATGCCAACCTTTCGTTGGATTGTGTGAAAAGTAAGAGAGGACTGGTGCCAAACCTCACAATTACCTCCATTTTCCACGAGGACTTTTTTCCTCCAGCCCAGCTCCTCCGTAAACCTTTTCTCTCTCCATGAATCGTAAACTCAAAGGGACCATGGAGTTCTTCTAACCCAACGCTCTGCCCATGGCATCCCAGAGAAAGGCCCGTCCAACCTTGGCTTGAGATCTCCAGGGATGGAGCCCCCACACCTCCGGGAGACCAAGGGTTCCACCGAAAGAGGCAGGAAAGTCCTCCTAGTTTTGAATTTGGATCCCTAAAGCTTGGTTCTTGTCCTACCCTTGGGTTCAATGGATGCTAAATCCACCCTCTCTTTCCTATGGCAGTTTTTCTAGTATTGGGAGATTGAGATCAGCTTTCTCCCTATCCTTCTCTTGTTTTAGTTCCTTCATCCATTCTGCATAAGACGTAGCCTCCAGACCCCTCATCTCCTTTGCCTTCTTTCTCCCACCCTTCCTAGCTCCTCCACATCCTCCCTGAACTGCGATGACCCGAACTAGACAGATTATTCCAGATGGAGTCTTGGCCCTAACTATGATACTTCAAAGGGATCAGAGGCTACATCTGTAAGAGGTCCATTGATTGGATGTTTAGACTCTGCAGTTTTTCAATGTATTCAACAAGGTGGAACAGGACACTTAATTGCCTACAAACTCCAGTAGCATCCAGAAATGGCTCCCTTGGGTCAACCCCCCCCCCCCGCAAACTTTAAGATGCATCCACGCTGGGGTGCTTTTCACACCCACGGCCATGTTTGCTGAGCACAAGTTTGGTGTCTGCTTGAAACAACACGCACTTTCATGCATAATCTAGTTGCGTTGCAGGCTCCTGAGGTCTCAGCAGCAGCCTTGCAATCTCCCAGGCTCCAGACCTTGGCATGAAGCAAAGCGCTTAGTGGAATGCAAGACTGAAGAGGCCTCTTCCTCGCCACCCTCCTTCCTTTTAGCCGGCTCCAGAATGTGCATCATTAAGGCAATAATTGACTCTCACTCTGCCTTATCTGGACCCACATGATTGCTGAGGGAGGGAGGGAGGGAGGGAGGGGGAGGGCAACCAGAGAATGTATCTGCTGCATTTTGCTCTCCGAGAGACACTGTCGTTTGCTTGCTCCTCCGGTGCCGTATCGCCACAGATGGGCACTTTGGTTACTAGGTAACCAGGCTCTGTCAACCAATGGTGGAAGAGAGTTAACTAGTCGCCCAGTGGATGTCAGTGGGAAATATTTCTTTTGTGCAATATGTCCTGAGAAAAACGGCTTCTGGAGCTGACACAATAGCTATTCAGAGGGACAGGCTTCGCTCCCCTTATAGCTTCCTTTAGATGAGGACTGAATCCAAAGCGGGGGGGGGGGATCCGAGGGACTATTAAGCCTCATTGTGAAAAGGGATAAAAGCCTGCAGCGGTGCGGGAAACGGGCCCGTGAATCAGTTCCGCTTCTGTTTTCAACAAGACGCCGCTTTTCGGGTTCTCCGGGCACAACGGTGACCCACCTGAAGAAGCCTGGGTTGGGTTTGCAGGGCAGAAGCGCCGAGAGATGACTTTGGTGTCACCGGCAGTTCACTGCATGCCGTGGTCACGTAGATGTCGTGGTCTTTCGGATTGTCTGGGGCAAAAGGGGAGGATGCCACGTAACGCCTACCTTGCGCGAGCTGCACTGGCTGCCTATTGGTCTCCGAGCCCAATTCAAGGTGTCGGTTATCACCTTTAAAGCCCTATGTGGCTCAGGGCCAGGCTATCTCTGAGACTGCCTCCTACCACCGTATGCCTCCCATCGCCCGGTGAGATTGCACAGGGTCGGCCTCCTTCGAGTCCTGTCAGCCAAACAATGCCGGCTGGCGGGCCCGCGAGGGAGAGCCTTCTCTGTGATGGCTCCGACTCTCTGGAACCAACT
>JANHJO010002899.1:110719-126763 GCA_032468235.1 Pseudoxyrhopus heterurus
AGGCCAAAATATTTGGATTTGGGGTTTTCTTTCTTTCTTTTTTTAAAGGACGATTCGCAGACCTCATAAATCTTTATTAAATCCTCTGAATCAAACGGAGTTTTCCTCCTTGTCCAGACTCTTGGATCTCAGAGGCCGCTTGCAAAACTGATCCCAGCGGAGGGTGGTTTGCATTTCCACTCACCAAATCTTCCCGGATCCCAAAAGAAACTTGGCGGCGAGTTTGTCTGTGGCTCTACCTCCTTTAAACCGATAGGCAGGTTAATGCAAAAAGGGACGGGGTGGATTTCTGGTGAAAGACAAGGAAAGAAAAGACGGGAAGGAGTCGAGGCCGTTTTCTCCCCCAAAGGTTGCCGCTGGAGAATCTGGGGAGTTGAAGTCCACAAGCCCCAAAGTTGGCCGGATTGGACACCCCCGATTTAGCTTCTGCTTGCCAGAAAGGGAAGCTTCAGGGAGCAGCATCTCCTGAATGTCTCTCCCGATTCTTCCTTCCCATTCGGGGGGAGGTGGTAATTGATCTAATCTAGCCTGGCATTTAAGCCACTTGAAATAAAATTGCTTTTTGTCAAGTGAGGCTGAGAAACTGGAAGAGCAGAGCCTCAGTGCCCTGCTGGGAGTCCTGAGTTTGGCTAGGAAGCCTCCCTTAAGGAGGGAGAGCAGTCCCCACAGGACCCCGATGGGTTCCTCAGCAAAGCTAAAGGGACAGGAATGCAAGGAAGCAGCTGGTTCACCCCAAAACCAACCTAGCTGGAAATCAGACCCCCGTATTCCAGACCAGGCTCTCCAAACGTGGCGACTTTAAGACTTGTGGACATCAAACCCCCCAAATTCTCCATGCTGTCGGAGGAATTCTGGGAGTTGAAGGCCACAAGTCTTAAAGGTCTGTGGAGACTCTCAGTCATCCAGGTCATGGTTGTCAGAACTGAAGACGTTTCTTGGATGAGACGTGAAACATCTTCCAAAAAAAACCCAAAACCCCAGAAAGACACAAGTCTTAAAGTTGCCATGTTTAAACACCCCTGTTCAAGACAATCACCTCCTTTACTCTTCCCCACAACAAGTAGGTAGCAAGGAGCTCCGAAAGTGACGTCCCCAAGAGGAGGCCGCCTGCCATTCTGGGCCTCCGTCAATGCTAGATTAAATTATTGAATTTGTTCCCCATTTCAATTTTGTTTTGTTTTTTTAGCATGCTTTGCGATTCTAGGATCTGACTGGGCACTAAGCAGTGCTTAAAAGCCCTGCCTCCTTCTTTTAACCAGATCATTAATTCAGCTCCTCACCCACCCAAGAGTGGAAGCCCTTTTAAAGGATTTCCAGCAATTGGGAGACAGGTGGGGTAAGGTGGGGCGGGAAGGGGGCTTAGTTAATCCTACCTGAGCCTCGTTCTAATCTCCTGTATTTGTATTTTTTTTTAAAAAAGGGGGGGGAGTGTTTTCTATCAAGCACTTACTTCCTTAATGATGTGCATGCACTGGGAATCTAATATGGTGGCCAGAAAGTAATTCATTAGTTATACAGATTAGTCATGGGAGAGATTGCAGAGCTCTGTGACTTAAGTAAAAGGTTTAATCTGCGCTATGACCACTCGCGTAGCTGCAGAAGTTCAACGGGAGGCAAGCGAGGGCTTTTATAGCCCATAACATCCGTCAGAGGGCTCAACAAGGGAAAGGAAATCCTGCTGCAGAGTCTCCTGGTCTACCCGCAATCCCTACTAAAAGGACAAGCTTGCGTCCTTATGAGAAGAAGGCAAACGGGCGAACATATTCTAGGGTGGTGCCTGTACGCTGGTTTTTACCCTTGGATCCCAGAATGGGACCCATTGCTACAGATCCATTCCCTTGAGCAGGTCCCCCGATTCTCTTTGGAGCAGAGTTTTGCTCTGTTGACCTGCTCTTGCCTTCTCTGAATGCAATATTTGTAGCTCAGGATTGAAACGAAGGGTCCTTGGTGCTCTCTGAGCTTGAGTTTTCTTGCAGATGTTTCATGACCCAACTAGGAAACGTCATCAGTGCTAGTAGGGAGTGGGATTTGCTCTATCCCTGTGGCTTGTCCTGTTAGTATTGGTGGGGATGGTTTTAAGAGTTCTTTAGTTGGGCAGGTTTTTTTTTTTTTTGGCAGTTTCTTGATCGGCCACCTATTGTTTACTTCTTGATGGTTGGCCTGATGTTAATCTTGGAGTTAATCTGTGCTCATCTGAGTGCTGATTGCTGGTGGGGAGGAGTTTTGGGGGTCTTTTTGTTCCCTTTTGGGCTTGTTGATTGTCTCATTTGCACAGAATGGGAGCTGAAGCCCACATGCCTTAAAGTTCCCAAGACTGGGAAACCCTGACTTACTCTAGGGCTGGTCATCCCTCTCGCAGTTTACTTCTCCTGGCATCTCTGCCAAAAAGAGTAGCAATCCTGTCACCCCCGTGTGTCTCCTCCAAACAGATTGACACTCATGGAGTTCCTTCTCCTATGTTGCGTGTCCCAGGCTAATTATGGTGAATTGTCCCCTTAATCCCTCCCCTTTTGTCTGTAAGGAGAAACGGGTCCAAGGCTGCAATTCCACGGAGTCCGAGTCTTTGGAAGGCTCTCTTCCAGGCTTGGAAGCCGACCAAACACACCATACAATCCTCTACGCTTCTTCTTAATGCAAGGAAGTCTGGCTGTTGTACAAGAAGAGGCTGCCTCCCTACGTGCAGAAATGTAGGGCAGAGATGCAACCTCTCCTTGTAAAACAACTTCACTTCCTTGCAACAACAACAACCAAAAAGCCCACAATGAGCCCTTCTTCACTTCTGTTTAATCCAGGATTGTCTTCTTGTCATTCTGACAGCAACACGACATCTCAAACTGAGCCCTTATTTTTCCTCTCTCCGTTGGGCATTGCCTGTTATAATTCCCACGCCTCTCAGTTCTTGACCAATCTGGTTCCTTCAGGTTCTCAACACGCTGCTTTGTGGATGATGAACACAGAGAGAGAGGGCATTTCCCCCCCCAATAAATTCCCTTTTCTGCTTGGGGTTCCTGAGCAGAGATGGAACAGAGTGCCATCATCTTAGGAGATTCGCCAAGAGATATGGAGATTAGTCAGCCCTAAAGAAGAATGAATCATCCCCTTTCTTGACTGGGAGCATAACCTTAAGTGTTCAGACCTCCATCGCATCCAACTTCTGCACAAAAGAGGTCTTTATTTTTCTAAGGCATTTCCCTATGCGTTGGGTTTTTTTCATACATTATTTTCCAAACTATCCATTTATTTTGTGTAGTCCTTTTTATACTGAGACTACATTGCAAATTTGGAGTTGCAAAGGTGTCTAACATTTCAGATGGGGCACAGACCAGGGCAGAGCAAAGTGGACAGGGGGAGGTTTGAATGAAGTTGCAAAAAAAATAAATGGTTTTTTTCTTCCCACTCTGGGTGCTCTTTTTCTTCCCTGAAGTAACAAGGTCTTCAGGAAAGCTCAAGAAACTTTCTCTGTCTTCTCACCTTCTCATCTTATAACAAAAGGGAAAATATTTTAAAAGTCCTTCCTGGTGGATCCGCTTAGCTTCCGTAATTAGTTCGAGTTGTTGTCAACAGTCCGGTTGAGTGGATTAGATCACTTTCAATGCAACATTTACAAGAGTTGCTTGGAAACCAAGGACAAGATAGAGGAGGAATGCTCTTCCAAGCCAGTCTTCATTTGTTGACGCCTTGTGGCTAGTCAAGTCCCTTGCTGCAATTCATATTTCATGCATTCTGGCTGAAAAAACTGTTCTATGAATAAATAAACTGGCCTGAAAGGCTGTGGCAAGGCGAGATTGTGTGTTGGGTTGAGAAAGGAAGTTTAAAACATGGGGATGCTTCACAGCCCTTCCAAACTAAGGTACAGTAGATCCATTGCTGATGTTTCATTCTCAATGGGGAAAAGACAGTTCTAGCATATAGATGATAGATAGATAGATAGATAGATAGATAGATAGATAGATAGATAGATAGATAGATAGATAGATAGATAGATAGATTAGCTAGCTAGTTAGTTAGAGATGGATGGATGGATGGATGGATGGATACGTGGATATAATAAACACTAAAATCTTCCTTCTAGATTGCTAGTATTTGCAATTCATCTATATGTCAACTATTAGATGTGTATTTTAGACAATTCTTCTCCTATCTTGATCCTATGATACTTCATCTGCAATTATTTCTTTTCCATATTTTGCATCCTGTTACCTTATTTTACATTGTGATAACAATCTCCGTGGTCACAGGGTCAGCTTGACAATTGCGATGGAGCAAGATAACATTGTCGTTGTCAAATATTCGGCTCTCCTTCATCTGCAGAGAATCATAGCTAAGGGAAGTGTTTTGGCCTCCGCGCTGACTTGAATGACCTTGGTTTCTCCCTCTTGCCCAGCCGGACGAGCTAACCAACGCCCTGGAGATCAGCAACATCGTCTTCACAAGCATGTTTGCTCTGGAGATGCTCCTCAAGCTTTTGGCTTTTGGCATCTGGGGTTACATCAAGAACCCCTACAACATTTTTGACGGCATCATTGTTGTCATCAGGTAAGTTGGCTTCCAACGTTGCCTCCGAAGAATCCTTCATATGGTTCCCTCCCTCTACTTAAAACTGGGGCAAGGGGGAGAGAGAGGAGAGAGAGAGAGAGAGAGAGAGGATTGAAATTGCCTGCCAGCTGAATTTCCTTGCCTGCTTATCTTTTTTACCGCTGCAGCAAATCTTGGGGAAGTAATAATATTCCACTTCTGGTGTCCCCTGGGGTCACCTCCCCGAATTGTCTTCGGGGAAGATGTGCTGACTGAGCTACATCTGCAGAGGAGCTGGGAGGGGAGGGGAGAGAGTCCCCAGAGAACGTACACTTATATCTCCCTTTTGTGACCATCACGTGCCCAAGTCCCCGATGGAAAAAAAAACCTTCTCTGGGCCCAACTTCATTATCTGCCAAGAGGCCAAAACAAGCAGCCCCCAGGCCATCTCTGCCCCCTCAGGGACAGTTAGGCAGCGGAGGGCTGCTCAGGAGCCGGACAGCCCAAGTTGCCTGAATCTCTCCCTCCGCCCTGCAGTGTCTGGGAGATCATTGGCCAGGCCGACGGGGGCCTTTCGGTGCTGAGGACCTTCCGTCTCCTCCGGGTTCTCAAGCTGGTGCGGTTCATGCCGGCTCTCCGCCGGCAGTTGGTGGTTCTCATGAAGACCATGGACAACGTGGCCACCTTCTGCATGCTGCTCATGCTCTTCATCTTCATCTTCAGGTAGGAGGGGGTGACGTTGGGCGCGTCTCCTGTCCTGCCTGGTTAGCTGGCTGTGGTGTTCCTCTCGGTGCTGCACCAGTTAGGGTGACACGGATCCCATTCGCCCAACACGTGGGAATTAAAATGGCCTCTCCGCGTAGTGACAGGCTGGCATTCTGCAGATCGATGTGTCCTCCCCCCCCCCTCCCTGGGCCACCTCGTTCCTTCTGCGATCCTGCCACCCGGGAGACAAATGAAGGATGCAGAGTGACAGGCATGGCACAACAGTGCCTCCCTCTTTGTTTGTGACAGTTGGCAAACAACAGTGAGACGCCTGCATCGGAGGCCAAGGACGGCTCCTCTCCAAGTAGGGCGAGAGTCTCCCTGGGTTGACAGGGACCCCATGAAGAGCACCAGAAGAGGGATTGGGGGTCTCCCCCCCCACAGAAATGTACATCAAGTACAATGTTCTTGAAAGGGGAGGCAGAGTTTTGCAATCTGTGAAACATTTCTAGAGAAAGTCAGATAACCTTTTTTAGACCTCAGGTGGGTAAAGAGGCTCATTCGGACACCTTTGCGTTTCTCCAATCTGGTGCTTTTGGGGTCTGGGGGAGGCCCAGCTGTCTCATGCTCAGCCAACAGGGTCTTCCATCATGCTGACGGGACATTCTGGTGGGATCCAGGTTGGAGAAGACAACACCACTGAACTCATCTTTCCTAGTCAACAATCTGGAAAAATGACCTGAGTTATTCCATCATTACAAATTTTTGATTAAAATTTTACAAAGGGCATAAAAACTAGCGCACACACTAAGAATAGGGAAAGGGAAAGGAAAGGAGCAAAAGTGCAGAAAGGAAGGATAAAAAGGAAAAATTAGAAAGAAGAAAGTTCTGATTTCCTTTGCAGAAAAATACAATTGCAAAATTATCTCTTCTTTGATTACAAAAAAAGATCATTTTTTTTTCTATTATCCGACCTGAGTTATTTCAGTCTGCTGTCCAAGATGAAACAGGAGCCAGAACCTTTTGAAATACCCTGTTCAAATAAGCGGTTTGCCTTTCCAACCATCTTCTCTTTCTTTCTCTCCCTTCCCTTCCCCTTCGCAGCATCCTAGGTATGCATCTCTTTGGGTGCAAATTTGGCTTAAGGACCGAGTCGGGAGACACCATGCCAGACCGAAAGAACTTCGATTCCCTGCTGTGGGCCATCGTCACCGTGTTTCAGGTGAGGCCCTTCAGCTGCCTGTTTTGCAAGGGGGGGGAAGCTGGGTGTGGAATACCCCCAACTTTTCCAGCAGCCGCAGCTGATCCTTCAATGGCTTCGTGAAGCTTCCCTGTTTAAAGGCAGAATATTGGAGCCTCCCCAAAGACATCGGCGTAACTATTCCAGAAGCCAGCATGGTGGGCTTTCCTTATTTCTGCACACTGGGTGGGTCAATCGTCAGACAGGCGGGTCCAATCCCAGTTGGGGATAATTCCAGGAAATTTAAGATGCGCCTTTGGCAGCCTGTTATCTATGAACCTCCAATATGTAGGTCAGCATTACAAATTACATGCTGGCAGGGGAACTCTGGGAGTTGAAGTCCGCCCGTCTTAAGGTGGCCGAGTTTTAAAAACACCGCTTTAGAAGATTAAAATCTGTTGAAAGTTCTCTGGAAGATAGGAAAATGCTGAGTCTCTCTCCCCTTCAAGACCCCCCACCCTGTCTAGATAAACAACCACCAAGGATTCAATAATTGATTGCTGGGAGAAACTGACAGCAGCTCCGTGTCATTTATGCTGTCACTCTAATAGAGCAAGGGTCTCCAACCTGGGCAACTTTAAGACTTGTAGACTTCAACTCCCAGAATTCCTCAGCCAGCAAAGAAGTCCACAAGTCTTAAAGTTGCCCAAGTAATAGAGAGGCTGGTGCTGTTTTCCTAGCAAAGTCTCGCAGCTAAATTAAGTGCAAAAAAACCCAAAGCTAAACTTGATGCTTCTTGTCAAGGTGAATAGAAGCTGCACTATCAAGTCCGGGCAGGGCGGGGGGGCTGGGTGAAACAAGGCTCACTTTCGGCTCCATGGTGGGTTTGGAAACAGCTATCTTGGTTAAGATTAGGCTAGTCTAGGGGGAAAGGCTTGTGCTTTCTAGAGCTCGGTTCCTGGGTTATTCTGGGTCACCTTCCATACCTGCCAACAGGAAGAAGCGTGATCTATAAGCAAAATTGATCTAATTAGCACCATTGTTAACAATAACCAAACCTTTGCTATTTTGAATAGAGACAAAGATTGCATTTTGCTCCCGCAAAAAGTTTCTTTGTCTCCCGTCCTAATGCAAAGCCCTCATTTGCATTTATGATCAATGGCTCACCGTTTCAGCAAACATTGAGTCAGCAGGAAAGAGACGTGCAGGAAAGAAAGAGAAAAAATGACTCTGGGTAATGAATCACATATTGACCTGCGGTGCTGCCACACAAAATGGAAGTCTGTGAAGTTAGCTGTGGGAAGGAAGGGTGGCAATCAGAGTTGGTCCCAGTTTGGTCAATAGCAAATAAGGGAAGGTTCATCTTGGCAAGTGACCCACAGATGAGCTCCCTGTAAGGGGAGGGAGTTTGGGAAAGGGAGGAACCTGTGGCAATTAGATCCATCCAGAAGATGGAGTTGGTCCTTGGTGCCTCACTTCAACCTCAGCTGGTGGAATGGCGAGAGATGTTCCTGGGAGGGCAGGAACCTGTCAGGAAAGCCTTGATGGGCCTTCATTCCTGGGAGAAAGCTGCTAACCAGATGGGTCTGATCTTGGACATTTTCTGAACATGCCCAAGAAAGAGACTCCACCCAATAATTATCCAACAAAGGAGGTGTTTTAGGTTCTTACCAGGCTCCTTTTCTTGGAAACACCCACAATGATGGAGCTATGCAGGCTGAAGATGCCACAGCAAAAGGGCATTTACATGTGAGACCCCTTGGAAGGAGTAACAACCAAGTGTGGAGAAACGTAGTGAAAGAGGAGAAAAGAGAGACGTGGGTTCAGATGTGCTTCCTGTCCCAACTGCTTCTTTCAGATCCTGACCCAGGAAGACTGGAACGTTGTCCTCTACAACGGAATGGCCTCCACCTCCTCCTGGGCGGCTCTCTACTTCGTGGCTCTGATGACCTTTGGCAATTATGTCCTCTTCAACCTCCTGGTCGCCATCCTGGTAGAAGGTTTCCAAGCTGAGGTAAGGGATCCACGAATGGCTGGTTGGTTTTTTTTTTGCTGAGTGACCTTAATGATGTCAAGGACACGTTGAAATGCAGCTCCTTATTTATGAATGGTGTGATCGTATCGTCATAACACTTTATATACTGGGCATTCATTTCAGTGGCACAGATATAAATGGTAAGAAATCCTAATTATCGAAACATATTCAGTGGGTATAACAAGCCATGGTTGAGCTTTCTGACCTGGGATGAGACGGTTGGGCTTATCTCAACAGTTGGTTAAACCAATTTATTTTTCAAAATGTGTCTGCAAATAACTAACTTCCCTCCCTGATGTAGTCACCTAAATAAGGTGACTATAAATACAAGAAGGTCTAGGTAGGACGACATATTTCAAAATATATTCATCAAAACTCATGGACAGCTGCGGTGTTCCTTGTCAGTAATCCAGGAAGACCATTTTTCACTATAGGAAAGCAAAAGTCACAACACCAAGAAGATTGCTTGGATATGAATGTCCAACTACACTTCATGGAAGAATTCTGTAAGAACGTGTCCTTCAGGAAACTCTTTCCTACTGGTCCTGGTCAGAGCTCTAAGCTTTCCCACTTCTGACCTCTCTCCAAGATAAATCCATAGCAGGGGTTTTCAGCAAGAGTTATATCCCCATTTCCATCTCAGAAATATAACCCATCACATCACATGTCATCAAGGAGCTTTTATGAGGTCATTAGCGTATGGAAATGAACTCGGAGTCTTACCTGCAGTCAGCCTGCTTGAGCGAAGAATGATGACCCAGAGAGGGGCTTTAATCACAGGCGGAAGAGGGGAATATTACTATGTTTTCCCAGCTCAGTAAGAACCAAGTGGCCATTTACCATCTCTGAATGCCCAACTGCCTTTCTCAGCAGGATGAGAAATTGCTTTGTTCTTCAAGGCACAAGTCCTCAAGGAGCATCAGGGGAATGAACAGAGAACAGGTAGAATTATGCTCTCCTCCTGAATTCCTCTCTCCACTTAGACTTACTTCAACCACACAAAAAAGGGGGGCCTGCCCAGGATCCTGGAAACAGAAACTCTGAAATAAGATGACCATCAGGTTAAAAAAAATATGGAAACAGAGCAGGAGGCCGATTTGAGAAGCAAGGCAAAACTGACAAAATGGAGCAAAAACTCCCATATGATGGTTGGAGAAGATTCAGTTGATCAGGAAGTCCATTCCTTCCTGTCCAGAAGCTCATAAAGGTCCACTTGGTTCATTGCCTATGGTGAATAAAGTCTTCAAAAGTTGAAGGCAGATATGACTTTTTTCTAGGATCTAAGTCAACATGGATCTAACGTTAGAGAGCAACCACATGTCCCCCCAGCTTCTATTGTGTAGTTAGTGTTACTCCATTCTTCCTCTACGGGGGAAGACCTGAGTCCTTCTAATAAGTCCTCTCCCCTCCGTGACCTGCTTCGGCTGGCTTTGGTTCAGTTGTCCTCCTGCCGACGGCGATTGCCTTCACATCCTAAGCCTGTCTATCAGATTTTCCAAGAAGATCTTCCTTTGGAATTCCTCCACGAGAAATGATTTTGCTGGGAGAAAATTCCTGCATCTTAACTCAGGCTGATTGGATTAAAAATGGCAGCAGCGGCAGCAGCAGCCTTGGCCAAAGGCTCCATGAAATTTAGTTCCAGCCACTGGCAAATTGACTGCAACTGCGGTAACAAGATTATTCCTTGCTACTCTTCTCCACCGAGAGAGCCTCCACCCATCGTGGCACTTGTGTCTTCATTTCATCCTCTGCTACCCAGCAGCCTTCGGCCAATTTGGCTGAGAATTCAGCCTCTGGTTGGCTCCGTCTGGGGAGGCCGGTTGACAATTTTATTATTGCCTGAGCCTTTCCCCGGTTCTTGTGAGTTGCGGAGCTTTTGCTAGCTATTGATTTCCTGTTCTTTGAAATCGGCTCTGGCAGCTTCGCCTTCTTTAGCCACTCGAAGTCTGCTCTCTTTGCAATAACTAGAAAACATAAAGTCAGAGAGCAAACTCATCCAAAGCTTCCTTTTTTCTACTCTTGGGAAACCCCCCTGAGCAGGACAACGAAGGTAGTGGTGTTTGACAATTGTAGTGCCATTGATTGCGATGTTCAGTTTAATAACAGAGTTGGAAGGGACCTTGGAGGTCTTCTAGTCCAGCCCCTCCAGCCTTCTTAATTCTCATGGCCATTGGCTTTGAGAGCTGCGTAAGAACTACACCGATCCATCCCATGTGAATTCCAGCCTTTCCCTCTGGGGTTCCCTCTCCTACAATCGGTGATAAAAGCAGGATCAGTGCAGAAGTCAACAATGGAGCTCACCAGGGATGGGGAAATGCTGTCAATTCTCTCCTAGCTCATTCTCTCTCTCTCTCTTTTTTTTAAGGAGTTGAGTAAAACCCAACGTTTTGCAGCTTGTACCCTTTCGGGATGTTGGGATTGCAACACTCAATATACTTTTTTTCCCAGATGAATGTTGCTTCAGCCCTTCCTTCTCTTCCAAAGGTCTTCATGTGCTTTCCTTCCTTGTAGCCTCCACCTCTCTCTCTCTCGTGGTTCCACCATCATGGTCCCGGATATCTTTTGCAACCTTCAAAGGAGCCGATATCAGAATGCCCGTCTCATGAGCCGTATAAAGCAGGGCTCTCCAACCTTAGCAACTCTAAGACGTGTGGACTTCAACTCCCAGAATTCTGCTGCCTGGGGAATTCTGGGAGTTGAAGTCCAGAAGTCTGAAAGTTGCCATGGTTGGAGACCCCTGCTATGTGGCCTGAAGGAATGTCACCAGGGCCAGCCTGCCCCCATGCACTGTGCCGTGACCCACAGGAACACACTGTTCCTCTGCTTTGGACCAGTGCCTGTTCTTGGCCAGGGTCCCTCCGGGTTCTCTGTGCTACAGACCCATCCTCCCAATTTTCTCCACATCTGTGCTCAGAGATAGCCAGGGCGACAGGCAGAAGAGGTCGGCACATGGTTCTCTGGGACAGTAGCCCAGAATTTCTGGGAACACGATGGCCCTATCTGCCACCCACAGTTCCATTTCCGTCTCTTCAATGGCTTCTCCTTAAATAAGCAACAATAATAACCGAGGCCCCCAATCAGGAACTGTTCCACCAGCCGCACAGCTGTGTGTCCTTCATTCTTCTCCTGATCTCCATTCATCCGCCGATTCTCCAGCATTTTTTGGCTTCCGCTACTCTCCCAGGGATTGGGGTTGGCAGCCTCCATCTGGAAACATTTGGCCGCTCGGCTGGCACTGGACAAGCAGGAGGGGGCACTTTTTCAGGAGAGGCCTAGAGTGGCCCCTCATTTCCCCTTCCCTCCAGATGCTACACGCTGAGCGTCTTGAGTTGGTGGCAAGTCAACAGCTAAGCAGAGGAGAAGATGGGGGTCCAAGAACCAGGGGTCTTATTGAGGCAAGAATTGAAGCCAAACATCCAAGCTCCAAATATGAGCCAAACCTCCCCTCCCCCCTCCTTCTCAAACATTTTCACAAGAACACAACCCGTTAATTTACTCGGCAAAATAAGTTATTATTGCATAAGCTGTAATGAAGAGTTGTCTTCCAGATGTTCCAGTCTCTCGGCCACATAAATGGCCTGATTCTGGGGAACCGGGGACGGGCAGCCCCATTCTCTGCTCGGTATAAATATGTAATTATAGGCTTGGTGAACCGCAGGGGCGGGAAAAGGATTCGGAGGTGAGGATGACACTCCTCGAAGCTGTGATTTAAATGTCCAGCAAACCCTTTTCTTTTCCTCTTAAGAAAGGCAATGAAACAGCCGTTAGGGAGCAGGAAAGCTCCGTCCATCAGCTCCTTCCGCCTTCGCTCTCTTAGGTCAAGGGGCATTTGGGGTGTTGGGTGACAGGTACCCCCAGATCCAGAGGTTGCAACCAATTGCATGGTTTAGGCGTGCACACAGGGACCCGTCTCAAATATACAGCTTTGCATTCTGATTCTACTCCCAGCTTCTCTGAGCGTTTTTAATGTTTCTGATTCACCTGTTCATCAGAGGAGGCTTTGCAAGCACACCTGCTGCGCAGACAAGAGGCCGCCTGAGGATTTTGATCTCTTTCGAAAAGGTCCTGAGGCAGATTTATGGAGGGGTGGAATCAATAACATTGACACCGAGCTACGATCTGAGGGAAATTTAGTACAAAATATTCTGCACAGGGTATGTATAGCAAGTCCACCAACAATTGCCAAGATGGATAAATCATGTCACAGGAAATGTTGGAAATGGTACAGAGAAGGAAGACCTTTTCATCCGTGGTGGTGAGATTTAAAAACAAACAAACCAAAAACACAAAAGTACTGGAAAGAAATGAATCCAAAGATCTAGAAAATTTTGAAAATCTCAAAACCATAAATATTTTTTTTTATTACAGATGATCCCAAGGAACATAAATGAAAAATACAATGTATTAAGATACATGTTGCTCTGGCACAAGACTGAAAGAGAAAAGTCTTGCTATCAATAGGATTGAACATCTAAAATAGAAGAACACACAACAAAGGAAAAAAACAACGGCATTTCATTTAGTTAGATATATAATTTGGGCAGCTTATCGATATATATATATAAATGGTACAGAAAGCCCTTGATTTACGAACACAATTGAACCCAAAATTTATCTTGCTAAGTGAGACAGTTCTTAAGAGAGTTTTGCTCGTTTTACGACCTTTCTTGTCAGTTGTTAAGTGAATCACTGTGGTTGTTAAGTTAGGGACACAGTTGTAAAATGAAACTGGTTTCCCCATTGATTTTGCTAGTCGGAAGGTCGCAAAAGGGGACATCACGTGACCCCAGGACACTGCGACCGTCGTAAATATGAGTCCGTTGCCAAGCATCTGAATTTGGATCACGTGACCATGGGGATGCTGTAACAGTCATGAGTGTGAAAAACGGTCATAAGTCACTTTTCCCAGTGCCGTTGTAACTTCAAACGGTCACTAAATGAATTGTAGGTCGAGAATATCCTGTATTCCATCTCCAGCAGAAGTCTCACCAAATTCAAGCAGGAATGGCTCCCCTAAATACAAGATATCTCAGGCAAAGAAAGCGTGCAGAATACGGGTTTTGAAGAGAAAGATGAACTATTTAAAATCCTCACCATCCTCCTAACAAAAGAGGATCTTGGAATCTTCTGGGCCTAGAAATAGGCCATTAATTGGGACATTTATGAAATTAATGCAGAGAGGGAAAAGTTCTCCATTTTGAATGCTCTGATCTGCAGGACTTACATTTTTTTGGGAGGGGGCGGTAAACAATAGTAACAAGCTAGAGCACCGGATAGACACATGGTAAGGGGCGTCTCGTAGTAAGTAGTTGGAAATTTGAAAAGTCCCCAAATCTCCTTATTTCTCAACAGGAGGAAGAATTGTTGCACGCAAACTCTCAGGAAGGTCTATGCCAAACAGACCTTGTGTTTTCCAGGAGGAGTTAGGAACGCTAAACCAAGGAGCCGCGAAATAAGCCCTTCTTTTTAAAAATAAATAAATAAATGTTTCCAACCCCTAGAACAAAGATTTGATTTTTGGCTCCAGACAGCTTCGTTCACCTGGCACAATTGCAAATCTTTTGCCAATCCTTTGTTCTATTTTATTTTGGGGCCATTTTCAGGGTGACGCCAACAGATCTGACACCGATGAAGACAAAACCTCGACCAACTTTGAGGAAGAGTTCGAGAAGCTGAAGGAACTCCATGCTTCTGGTAAGGAGAGACGGCTGTCTGGGGAAGGCAGCCCTTTCGACCAGAGAGGAAAGATCGAAGCTCTGAACAGCCAGGTTAGGTGCAGAGGTTGACCTTCGGAGGGTCATCAGAGGGAGCAAGACGATGGGGCCAACCAGGACTTTCCCCAAGAAATTCCCTTCTGTCCCTCAGAGAAATGGGCAACCCTTTGTCCAGAGGGGCCTGGGGTCTCCTGCTTGGGCAGAGGGTTGGACTCAAGGACAGAAGTAGCTTCAGAACATCTCCAGCTCTGGATTCGTTTGCCCAGAGATGACTGAGAAGGTCCGTCTCCTCCCTTGCAGAGATGAAGATGTATTCGTTGGCCGTCACGCCCAACGGCCACCTGGAGGGGGGACGGGGCAGCATGCCCCCACCCATCATCATGCACACCGCAGCCACCCCCATGCCTACCCCAAAGGGCTCCCCGCACATGGACTCCGCCTACCCTTTTGGGGACTCCAGAAGGGGCAGCAACGTCTCTGTGGACCCGCTCAGCTTTGACCAGAAATCTTTGGTATTTGTCCAAGAAGTAGCCCCGCTTGGCAGGGCCGGGAAGGGCCGGGAAGGGGGGACGCTCTCCGTTTGGGGCAGGTGGGTGCTGGGGAGAAGGTGGAGAAGAAACCTCCAGCCCTGGTGCTTCTTTGAGCTGAGGGGCTGAAGTAGGAGAGAGGTCTTCTCCAGCCTGGCACCCTCACTTCCAAGGGTTCCCTGCCCAACCCTGACCTGCTCTCCTCCCCTCTCCCAGTCCAGCCTCCGCAGCTCCCCCTGTGCCAACTGGGGCAGCCGCCGCTCCAGCTGGAACAGCCTGGGCCGGGCCCCCAGCCTCAAGAAGAAGAGCCAGTGCAGCGAGCGGGAGTCCTTGCTCTCGGGGGAGGGCAAAGGCAGCACCGACGACGAGGCCGAAGAGACCAAGCTCAGCACCCTCAGCCGGGGCCCCCTGCACCACCGGGCGGAGTCCCTGGACTGCCGGGCCGGCTTGGACCTGCCGGAACTCCTCCAGGTGCCCGGGGTGCACCCTCCGGTCGCCCTGCTGCCCCTCGAGTACCAGGACTGCAATGGCAAGATGCTGCAGGTGCCCAGCGAGCTCTACCTCCACCTGGACGGCCGCAAAGAGGAGCCCTTCGACTACGATGACAGCATGGAAGACGTAAGTCCTTGGGCTCCCCCTCCCCCTCTTCCGGGAGGCAAGGGGGCCTCCAGCCGTTCCCACCCTCCAACGACACCTGGAGCGGTCAAGGGTGGCCTTTGGGGGCGGTGGATTTTGTCCCCTTTAAGGTAGGAAGGGAAGACCCCACAAAAGGAAGTCCCTTCCTGTGACATTTCTGCAGTCCTCCAGCCGGTCGGGGACAGCTGTCAATCCCAAACCTGTGAAAATTTGCAACCCAACCCAGCCACGACGCTGGGTTCAAGCTGCCCCTGCCTGCCAGACTTGAAGGGAGATATTAGATAGGGGGGTGGAGAGGGGCACCTGTTGGGATTAGATTTCCCAAGGGGGCTTCCTTCCTTTTTTTCCTCTTCCTCCCCCCCAGAGTTTCTGCTACAGAATCCGCAAGAGCTTGGAGCCCTACAAGCCCAAATGGTGCAAGAACCATGAGGACTGGTCCCTCTATTTGTTTTCCCCTCAGAATCGGTAAGGGCTCGTTCTTCTCCTGTGCTGACCCTTGGGCTCAACCAAGGAAGTCTTAATGTCCTTCTTTGGACATCCTTTCTGGTACCTCAGGAAAGCTTCCATACACCCCATCTTGGTCTCCGCGAGGCCAAAGTACAGAGTAAGAAAGGTGACCTTGATGGAGGTGTGCAGGAGCTGTTGTGTATGTAAAACACAAGAGCCGTGGTGGCGTAGTGGTTGGAGTGCAGTACTGCAGCTACTTCTGCTGATTGCTGTCTGCCTGCAATT
>JANHJO010002902.1:63722-74778 GCA_032468235.1 Pseudoxyrhopus heterurus
GCCTTGCATTGTGTTTGTAAATAGCTGCATGATGGGAGCTTGGTTATGGTTTACCTATTAAAAAGAAAGAAGTATTTGTAATAATATCTCCATAGTATTTGATATGAAATTAACTGCAAGCCATTATTGTGCAGGGAAACAAAGCTATCCACTCCTGCTTGATAAAATTTCCATAAGTGAAATCCTCATGCTAGTAATTTTCAGTTTATGTAATTACGGGATGATCAAGGACAATATGTAAATGTTCTATCTTTTCTTGCAATGTCCTGTCTTTCATTCCCTTTGTTTTTGCTATTTGCAGTTTTCTCAAATTCACTCAAAAGTTCCATCAAGAGAAGTTTGAATGAAATTTGCAAAAATATAAGCAAAAAGGCAGAGATACAGAAACAATATCTTATTTCTACACATTATTAGATCTATATTTAAGGTTGGGGAAAATGAAAGTATTTAATTAATCTTCAGATATCGTATGATTTCTTTGTAAACAAAGTCAGTTCAGGGTGGGTAGGCCAATCATCAGCATTTAGCAGTGTGAGAAAAAGTCTGGAATTCATCAGACTAAATTTCTGAAATGTAACTTCTAAAAATGATACATTTTGATGGTTTTAAACTGTAAAGCCAAACAGGTTTTTCTGTTTACCTGTGTTAAGCAAACTGCCATGGTCAAAAGGTTCTTCTAATATTGGGGCTCAATTTTTAAAAAGTAATTGGGCAGCATACAAAAAAATAGGAGTGAATGTAAATGTAACTAATGTTGAATTAATTGAATGCATTAATATTACCACTAGTTGTCTTATCCTTTTCTTGCCTTACTCATTACAATTTGACAACAAATTTTCCATAGGATTCTAGTATAGTACTCAGCTGTTTGCTGAATGCACAAAGTGCAATCATTTGACCATGGTGTCTGTGTGTGTGTGTGTGAAAGAGAGAGAGAGGGAGAGAAGGAGAGAGAGAGGGAGGGAGGGAGGGAGGAATTGTTGGAATTTCTAATCTGGGTTGTAAGTACCTCTTTGGGTCAGTTGTAACTCTGAATAGTCACTAAGTGATCTTAAGTTGAGAATTACCTGTATGCAGCTCTATTATAAATATTGTACACCATTGTTGTAAAGCAGGGGTGTCAAACTCATGGCCAATGGACTGGATGCATCACACGCTGTCCACCCCCACCCCCATTTTAGTGAAGGGGAAAAATTGTGACACATCACATGACAACAATGTGTCATTGCAAGTTTGACATCCTTGCTGTAAAAGAACATTCTGAAGCAACTATAGTAGTGTAATTGCTATTCTTAAAGTGTCTCTGCCTCATCCTGATGTACACAAGAGATTTGGATCTGGTAAGGCTTTCTGGATTGTAGAGGTCCACCAAGTAGACTGCTGCCTGACATTTGTCAAGTACTTCCTGGTTTCAAAGGTAAAGCTACATGGCAACTTCATGATGGGACCATTTAAGTTTTGGCAACTGACCATATAACAGTTTTCACAAAGCCAGAAAGTATGTGTATGTGTTAAAAAGTCAAGAAAGTAGCTGCAATTATGTAATGAAAGACCCACCCCTTTTTATAACCTTTGTTTAGATTTCATGTTTGCAGCTGTCATCTTGTCTTTTATGATTTCCCCTTGCAAATACTGCTGCAAGAAGTTTGGCTTAATGTCATTCTGATGCTTTTGCAATAACAGGTGATTTAGTTAATCTTGCCGTATCTTTTGACCTGCCACTTCCTTTTTTTTTTTCATTTTGTAGATCCCTTGGCATTTTGGTTTTACACAAAGCTAGTATTATAAACAGATTTTGAAAGTTTGCCTCTACTGAGTGACCTTGAAGTTGGGGGAGTTTATTGTACTTCCACAGCCTCAATGTATATACAATTGATTTGTGGTGCATCTTTTGATCAACCAAACACCCATAGTGAAGGCTTAACATTTCTTCTTTTTCAGTGCGTCTCCTGTCTCTTGTAGGTTCTAGTTTAGTTCATTTTCATAAAATGCTGAGCAGAGAAAATAGTCATACATATATGAGATTAAGCCAGGTCTGCCAATTTGTGATTTACGCTTCTGTGGTAAACTCCATTTGATTTAATTTGTTCCATGTGCTGCAGAAATAGAGTGCTAGTCAAAGCAAATAAATTGTAGCTAGCTATAACTACTTGGAGTAAGTGTATTTTTATTCCAGGTTTACTGGAGTCTGAATTCAGCACTGCAGGTTCATGTTGCTACGCTCATTGAATATCACTTGCAATATCATCTGAAAAAACAAAAGAATCCCTAGTACTAGATATGTGTCTTGTCCCTCCAATTTCATGTGTAATTTTTAAACCCATGCAATCTAATTTTTATGTTAATAATTATTTATTTAAGCAACAACTGCATTCTCATTTAAATATGCCATTCAAAATTGTATTTTTGTTGAATGTCTTTTATTTCCAAACTTGCACTTTAAATTCTATTTTCTAGTGCAGAGCTTCATTTGGAGAAGTGCAAAAACAGAAAGGTATTTTTTCCTTTAGCTATGGTGTTTTAGTGTAATGTGCAACTCAGGCTACTTTGTATGAGAATTCAGACAGATCAGATTATTTGAATTAAACATCTCAAGCAACTCTATTTAACTTCAACATTCTTTAAGTTACTACTTAATGTCATAGATCTTTATGCTCCACATTTTATGTTTCAGTTTCAGGGGTAAGGATGAGTGATTAAGGAGTTGGCAGCTGCACACAGGGATAGTGCAACTATGTGTAAAACTTTTCAAGGAGCTGGAATCAAGCACATGCTGGAAGTGTGCTGAGGTCAGAGGTGAGCAACAGAGAAACAAGAGTATCAGAGTTCCAACTAATGCCCTAATTAAATCATGAGTCTGCTTCAAAAGAGCAGCAATCAAGAAAGGCTGTATATGCAGAACAGGTAAGGAGCAAGGGAATAGGAATAGGGTTACTGGGGAAGTGTGTGGGATGTGCATTTACCATGCAAAAGTCAAATAAATCAAGTAAGTCAGGGAGCATTGTGATGCCATAGAATTCTGAAGAGCATGCCAAAGTTAGAACTAATGTCAAGAATTAGAGTCCTGGAGCACAGAGTTCGGAGCACAGGGCCAGATTCCAATGTTGCTTCCAGAAACTGAGAGGTGGCAATCCTGTAGACTTTTCAAGCTGTGAGAGATGATGATCAGATGGACTACCTACTTGCTAGTCACCCACTTTTGCACAGCACAGAGACTTGGTAATGTGATCTGGATGGTCTACCATGCCACCTTGCACCTGTGCTGGTTGTGAAATCCCTGTGCTGGTTAGGAGAGGCTTTGCAGCACTTCATCTAGGAAAGTAGAAGGTTTCTGCTTACTCTGAGGACTTCTCTTAGCTTGTTCTTTGGGTGATGACAACTCTGTTCTTGCTAGCTTTGTACTTATCATCCTAGTAGGGGTATTGGCGATTTATTATTGAATGAGAACGCAAGTCAGGGGACTTATGATGCATTACAGCCCAGAATTACCACAGCCCATGGCTGTTTAACTCAGTAACTTATAAATTATACATAAGGATTGCCTTATGTTTCCTTCCTTTTCTTATCTTTTGTCACAGCCAACAGTAATGTATAGAATGTAGTGGGAAAAATATTGGTTATAAGCACCATGCATTTATGAGAACAAAAAGAGCCTACATCTGTTGTAGAACAACATGCCTGCCAGATTACTGTGGGAAATATAAAACGTTGGTGCTTCAGGGCAAAGACTTTTATCAACAATGGGGTTATAGAGTACATGTGCTTACAAGAATATAGTTATTTGCAGCTATTTGCATTGCTAAGATGAGTAATTTGGATGAACTCTCTGGCACTGGCCACCTAATATGTAAGTCTAAGGCAATTTGATTCCAGAGATATACTGCGATTTGTATGTTCATTATGAATTTCTATTTAGGAGGGTGGAAAAAGATCCTAACATTTGGAGGTCAAAATTTGCTGATAACAACTGCCATCAAAGTTGAAAAGGAAATCTGTTTGATAGAAACGGTACTAACCTTGTATGTATTGGACTGGAGCAAGAACTCGGCTTCAAAGTCTTCTTTCCTCAGCTTTGTGTCAAAAGATTTTCATCTAAAAATAAATGGGAAGTAGGGATCCATCTCTACCAATTATCAAAATGGCTTCTTTTTTTGTCCACAAAACTACACAACTGCATTATTATATAGACAAACACGGTGTAACTCTAAACTATGGTTTGTTTTTAATCCTATGCATTTTTCATTGTTATTATCAGAACGTATCAGTATTTAAAAAAAAAAACATTGGGCACTATAGGTATTATTTCTCTTTCACACCTCTTAAAAATATTTAATTTAAAAATCCTCTGCTTTAATTTTGTTTCTGTATGCTTCTCAGGTAATTTATAATTTTATAAATACTATACTATAAATTTATAGTATTATCATAGTAATACTATAAATGTTACTATTTTATTATATAATAAAATATAATATTAATATTCATGTTAATTGTATATAATAAAATAAACAGTGAATTAAACCTTATGCTTACACATTATTTTCTACCCTCCTCCTCATTTCAAACTCTGGATTGAGAATCTTGTTTGGGAAGACAAGGCACAGTCGACAGATTCAGATAAAGCTGATGGAAACAAAGAAGAAAAAAAAATAATGCAATTTATTTTAATCAAAGATCAACACTACACAAACTAGTTAAGATAAAAAATGGCATTTAAATGCCAACAATGTAAAAAACCACCTGAAGAAACTCATATGGAGATATTATTCAAAAGAACCCAAGGTCACTTACTTGTAGATACTGGCAGTTGCTATATAAAACTTTGCAATATTGTGTGTAACAAAAACTTTATTGTCTGGTAAAAAAAATAGCAGGCATTTTGACTGTTCAACCTGAACATGTAAGTGCTAAACAGGGAGATTCCTATGTGAGTGAAGTGTCAAAATAATCAAGATGGCAGATTGGATTCTGCAACGGAAGTGGTACCCTTTTTTTAAAAAAAAGTGTGTCATGCACATAGAAAATAACTGGGTCATCTTGATTTTTTGACCCACACCTCTCTTACAGATGCCTCTGACATTATATCATTATATAAAGAGCAAGGTAACAATGCATAAAAGATGGATTCAATGGCACTGGAGCCAAAAGGACACTTCCAAAAGCTGGAGGGACTTTATTACATTTCCTTTATGAAACTGCTGATGGTAAAATTTGAAACTTCACACTGAAAAAGAATCTTTCTTGGGATGGCAAAGTAAGTAATGATATATAAGTAGCCAGTTGTTATCTGTTGTGTTCTATTTGTTCTTTGATATGTTCTGAGATCAAACCAATTTCATTTTGGAAGAGAGGAATCAATCCTTGTCTTAAACTATTGGTTGTCACAAAAGCTATGTACAAAATTCCAATAAAAAAAAGCTTTTGGATCCACATAATATCTCTGATTTCCTGCCATAGCGAGGTTATTGGAATTTTCTATGCTAGCAAGTAGGAGGACTACAAATTATATTTGGGTTTGATTATTCTGTCTGTTGTGTCTCTTGTAGGTATACATACATACATACATACATACATACATACATTATAAATTGGTTCTTAGTTGCAAACTGCCCACAGTGGTATAGGAATCAGGTGGCAAATTAAATTAAATTACATTACATTAATAACACTCTCTCCATGCTTACGAATAACATTTTAGGCTAATGAACCTCCCACTGGCAATAATGGCTGGGAATGATGGAAACTGTAGTCAAATTTATGGCATGGAATATGTTGATGGAAACCGTGCCAACAAATCAGTCCCACTGACCACAGATGATTCATTCCAAATAAACAATCATGCAAACTTGGTTTTTCCTTACTTTGAAAATTCTATGGCATTTTCATTTGAATAGTTCTACTTTCCTCCAAGTCATTTTTACAGATATAGATATACTCCTTGAATCTTATCCTTAAATGTAATTAGTACAGCTTTTCCTCATTGAATGGAGAAATTGTTTCACCTTTCAGAAATCAAAAGTAACAGGTACTGAGGCTCTGATTGACCTTTTCTCAAGATATAAATTATATTTGGAATTAATCTGAATTTCAAAGGAAAGGAATTCTCTACCTCTGGACATAATCTTTAAAATACATACACTGTTTTGTATATGCAACTGTTCATGTGTACTCAATTGTTTAGAAAGTGGCATAGTGCATTTCACATTAAATGAACCAGAAAGCTAATGTGAAAGTTTGAATATATATATCAGCTTGGCATTAATACTGTAGTTGTCAGGTCATCTGTTATATATCATCTTTCATTTTTTTGAGAACAACTAGAATTTGTAATCCTTCACCTAATAGATCAACACGCTAATAAGGATATTGTTCTGAGTGATATTCTAATTTAATATTCCTTTATTCTTTTTTGCATATTTAGTGGATAAAGTATTTATTTGCTTAGAAAATATTGTCTTCTTGCAAAAGAAGAAGAGGATGACAGAGAATGAGGTGGCTGGATGGAGTCACTGAAGCAGTCGGTGTGAGCTTAAATGGACTCCGGGGGATGGTAGAGGACAGGAAGGCCTGGAGGAACGTTGTCCATGGGGTCGCGATGGGTCGGACACAACTTCACAACTAACAACAACATGCTTCTATAGGTTGGGGTGCAGACATGCAACGGGCATGTCTGCTCCTATTCAAAACATGGTACAACTAGGCAAGGAAGCACATGTGGGAGGACCTTTTATACACAGCTGGAACCCTTCCCCTTCCTCTAGGTAGGAAAGGTGGGAAACATCTGGATGCTAGATGCTCCCACCTAGTGGTGATGTTAGTGTAATGCCATGGCTAGCATATGTTAACAATTTATTTAACATTGATCACAATTTTAAAAATGATAAAATCAAATCTGGTGACATGGTGACTCAACTCACTACCACAACTTATGACCAAAATTCCAGACTCAGTTGTGGACATAAATCGAGGAGTAGCTGCAATTAAAAGATGTGGAGAAATGGGGCAACTATTCCATCTAATTTGCCCTGAAAAGGTCAGATGAGTGAAACAGGATTGATTACAAATTTAGCTAAAATTCTTCAAATTCATTACCATGATTTAAAAGGCCAAATTAAAGAGAATGTCTTTACTCTCTTTCAGCTGAGCCAGAAAAGCATCTCTAGTGCTGGTCTTTAGAATGTCATAGTCTTCAACAGGAATTTCCGAAAAGTAACACTTTAAAGAAATTTTCACATATTTGTTTCAAATGAAAATCCTCACATTTTTTTTAATGTTCTGAAGGAGAAAAGAACTTCTCCAAGGGAAATGCCGGTACATTTTTAATACAGTGAAACATTGCGGGGCTTATTTCCATTCCAAGGAACTATAATTTTCAGTAGCATTATTAGTCTGTATGTCTCCAGGCAGAATACATAAATAATATTAATGTAGGTTTGGTAATCAATTTATATTATGGATATCACCTGACTTTTCACCAGCACAGAATGTCATGTTTAGAGCTTACCAACCTAAATGTTCTACAAATTAGGCAAAGTTGCTACATCCTGGGGGTTAATGTTACCATCCAATTTTATTTAAAAGTAAATGTTTGAATGAAAAATGGAATTTTTTAGGAAGAAATTGGGAAATGTCTTCAGTGAAATCAGCTCTCCACTAATCAGCAGACTTAATCAACATTGCCTATTGGCTTCTACCAGTAGGTATAGGCATATTATATTTTACAGGTTTGTATATGCAAAGTGATTTTGTAATATATTTGTTATTAAATTGCCAAAATGAGGTTTGGGGCTTTGAGTCAGATGGTAATTTATTGGTCTTGCTCATCCATGAAATAGCTGACTTGCATTTGTTTACAACTGACCAATCTTCTAATATGAGAGAGGCCACTACTGCATTAAGCTGAATATTACTGACAGGCCTTGGAGCAACAGAATCTTGCTAGATTAAAAGCAACCTATTTCATACTACATGCATTTTCTAGTGTTGTCATTTTTTCAGACAAAGTAGCTACACATTGCTATAGTAAGTGCATGCTTACTGGCAGTGATTATGTTTCATACCCATGTATGCTGGATTTCGACAGACATTTAGAGAATTTGAGTACCCTAGATACTTTTCTGGCCAAAAAGATTAGTTTCTTTTCAGAATGGATTCACAATGTTATATGATTGAGGAAATCTGTGCTTACAGCCATACAACATTTACCCATTACCCATTAAAGAGCCATGGTGGTGCAGTGGTTAGAATGCATATTGCAAGCTAATTCTGTGACTGCCAATAGTTCGATTTCTCACCAAGCTCAAGGTAGACTCAGCCTTCCATGCTTCTGAGGTGGGTAAAATGAGGACCCAGATTGTTGGGGGCAATAGGCTGACTCTGTAAAACACTTAGAGGGGGCTGTAACACACTATGAAGCAGTATATAAGTCTAAGTGCTATTGCTATTTTGTGGAACTTCTAGATTCTGTTCTGGGATGTGGAACTGAGGGAGGATGGTTAATGAGTAGAGCTGTGCAAAGTTTTACAATAAGATTTAAGACTGAGGAACTTGAAGTGGGCTCAAAGGAAACGGCCCAACTGAAGTGAGAGTCTGCTTGGATGCAAGGAATCAGACCAGATTTCTTCAGAGATTTGATTGCCTTTTGAAGTTCTTTACACATACAATGTCTTCACTACTGCTTCTGGGATTGTTACAGAGGCTATTCAATGTTACAACTTCATTTATTACAAGCAGTCCTCAACTTACGACTGGTTGTTTAGTGACCATTTGAAGTTATAATCTACCTGAAAAGGGGAATTTGGGACCTGGATCTTAAGTCCCAATAGACACTGCCCCTGCAGTCATGTGACTGCATTTGAAGCACTCGGCAGCATTTATGGCCATTTGCAACATCCCATTGATATGCGACTGCAATTTATGACAGTTTTGCCAAAAACCAGGCCAAAGTAAAAAAAACTGCAAAACTGCAATGTTCACTTAATAACCATGTCATTCACATTTATGACTGCTGCATTTGCTTAACCACCACAAAATAGGTAATAAAATCAGGTCAATCATGTGATTGACCCATTTTATGACTCTTACAATTTATGGTTCTAATGGATGGAGTCCATCATAGTCATAATTTGAGGACTATCTGTACTAACTGTCATAGGCTTATATGCTGTTCCTTGTCCAAACATACTGAACCTTCCATATGAGGTGGAATATGCTGGAGTGTATATCAAAGATACACTTTGGTATCAATAAGAACCACCAGCCAATAAAATTGATCTTCTTATTAAATCCTGAATGAGTTAAAACAGCCTTTTGAGGTAGGCCAGGTCAGAAAAAAGACTCTACAAGATTTATTGGAATTCTGCTTAACTGATATAAAATATAACATCATCTTGAAAGACTAACGGCACCTTCCCTCCAGGTCTTTTATACTAAAGAGAATTAAGGTGCAACTAATCTAAGGTTTTATTTTTAATATTTTCTCCCCATCCCAGCCTTTAGTTATGATTTGTGAACAGCTACCATGTACTTTTTCCGAGGCCATCTCAGTGGTTCTTTATATGAACAGAACTCTTCTGAACATTCTTTGCAACCTCCTCAAATCATATCTAAAATTTGGCAAATGCATTCTCTGCACAGCAAAGATATGACTGAAATGTTATTTTTTTTATTTAGGTGTAAACAGTGTTCAATTTAAAATCATTGGATTTTAGATTGTGCTTGATTTGGAATTATATTCAGTCAAGTTCAGTTTTGTTTACCTACTAACTGAATCTTCATCTCACCCAGTTTTTGGAATGCAGATCTGATATGCCATGTGCACCCATATTTTTCAGTATTCAAAAAGAAAATAAATTCAAGACTGTATCCTGAATTTGGGTAGTGCAGGAGAAAGAATGGCAGAACTTGAGGAGTGGAGATGGAGTGAAAAGAGGGATCAGCCCAGAATCCCTATGTAGCCACAAACAAAGTCCCACCCCTCTTGAGTGCTATTGCTTCATCTAACTGTGCTTCATCTAACTGTAACCAGGTACTGATTATTAGTTGAGAAGATTAGGCTTTTTAGAAATAAATCAGCTTAATTGAATCTTTACATGTGGATCTGATCTTTCGTGCCTGATATTAAATATTTTGGGGGGGGGACTAATTCCGTAATGATATCTCTTTCCTTATATAGATTCTAGCTTCCAATATTTTGCTGCCAGCAATCCTTTTCTGAACCAATTCTGACTTCAGGATATGGATGGAATATACTTTTAATTGACGGAAGAAATATCATGTAGAAAGCAATAGCCAGCCACCTGCTGGTTTTAAAACCCTAGTTAAATTGTCATAAAGTTTTTATAACAGATCTGAAACAGAAGAGCTGCTTGAAAGGACTATAGCTGTAGGAACTCATCTCTTTCGCTGGTGCTGACAAAATGACTTGAAGGGAGAGAGGGAAAAAAAGTAAAATTGCCTATTAAAAAAGAAATCTCCCAAGAGAATAGAAGTAGATGATGTGCACGATCAGTGGGCTCATACTTCACATTTTACGGTTATAGAATTCATCGCGCTGTCTCGCTCTCTCTTCGTAGCACAGCTCAGATAAACAGATTATTTCTATTATTTGGAGGGAGGTGGTGACAATAGCAAATAATTCTTCTTTGTTTAACAATCGCAGTTGCACCATAAGTATCTGTAGTGGCATCTTCTTTGGAGAAGAATGTGCCTAATGAGATCATATTAGCCTCTTTTGGCTTTTTCCTACATTATAAAACAAACAACTTATTCCTTAATCCCCCTCTTCATTTATACCAGTTTTCCTAATAAGATTTGTTAATTATTCACACTTAGTTTTTTATCCTTTGTCACTTTTCTCTAAATGTTGTATCTTGTTCCATTTATGATATAAACATTTTAATATTTTTTTATAAATCATACATATATGCATATGTTCCATGCAAAACATGGAAAAGGTATCAGGAAGAGAAGGGAAGGGCATTAAAATTAGTTTTTACCAATAGCAATTAGACTTATATACCACTTTACAGTGCTTTATAGCCCTCTCTAAGCGGTT